>JAWNNQ010000124.1:0-150000 GCA_035044765.1 Leucophenga montana | reverse complement strand
CTGAGAAATTTATAGGGTAGTCACACCTAGTCGATTAACAGCTTAGTTAATGAGAAAATAAACGGAAAAAGTAGGCTAAACTCATCGGCCTCTACCTATGGTTACAAATTTCTTCTAAAAAAATTTACTTTCAAGGGTTTGAAAACCCTTACAACAATTTGCTCTAAAATCGACCAAAGTGCATAAGTTCATTTTGGTATTTATCAGGACGAAACAATGGAATCGGAACTAAAGCCGCGGTCAGAGTAAAAAATGTAACTGAACAAATTTCAATGGAACGTGACTGGGAACATAAAAAGTGCAGTTTAAGAACTTAAACTAATGAAAGAAAGTTGTGAAAGTGCATTCCTAGGGCTCTATGATTGAATTAATTTGTACACTCTTCACACAAAATGTTTGTAACACCATCTTGGCGATGCACAGGACGAGTACCGTCGATCTAGCCATGTCTGTCTGCCTGTCTGTCTGTCTGTCTATCTGTCTATATGTCTGTGTGTCTGCCCGCAACCTTCTCGCTGCATCTTTGAAATATTGGTTTAAAAAGTTGGTATTTCACTTTTTATAACCATAAGCACACCCCATGCATATCAAAATAAAAGCGATTTATCCACTAGCAGGTAGAGCTGCCATATAAAAATAACGCAAGTGTGATGAGTACTTAAGCTACAATTCCATCAAAGTTAATATATTTTCTTCTTCACATTTAATCGAGTAGGTGTGAATACCCTAATAGCTTCTTATTTTTCCGAATTTATGCACTTTACAATGAATTTTTAAACCGTGCAATTTGACATGTAGCAAAGCTAGAGCTACATTTCAGTTCGAATAGAAAGTTTAGGAACATTCCAATTTGAGCAAGATTTGAAATTGTGGAGCTGCGAAGCATTTATCAGCCATTTCAACATGGCCTACTGTGAAGAGTTGAAGCTATTTGTAGCTATCCTTGTTGTATTATTGTATGTTTATTTAGTGCTGTTGTAACTATTGTGTTCTATAGAACTAATATTTGAAGACATATTTAAACTAATTTAAAAGCTTCAAACAAGTAACTTTTATTAAACCGATTTCTATGGCAGTTTTCATAAGTGTAAATAATGATTTCGATTTTATTTGAATATTGTAGAACGCAAGAGATTCGCAAATGACACGCCTACTGCAAAATGAAAATTACATCGCATTTCACAATGGGGCAAAATGAGTATTGTAGACTATTGATTCATGATTCTGAATAAATTTGTGTTGCAGCTGTTGCAGTTGTTGTTGCTGTTGTTGTTGTTGTTGTTGGTGTTGTTGCTGTTGCTGTCTCCATAAGTAATGCGCCACAAACAGAACGAAATAGCACCACCAGCAGCAGCAGCAGCAGCAACATCAGCAGCAGCTCCCCTGTATACTCTGCTCCATAGCATACTTCAGTAAAAACTACGCGTACTTATGTACTTGTACGATATAACTCATACGATATACATACAATGCTGTGCATTTGAATAGATTCAGCTTCAATAATTTCAAATTACTAATTGTAAACGAGTTTGTTTATACTCGTACTTATACCAGCGGACCCGGCGTGCATTGATACGTTGACTATGGTGTGCGTGGCTATATAGTGGCGTGGCACTGGCATATTTTTAGCAGATAATTTCTTTCAATTATATATCTCACCCATTAGCATCAAATAGTTCAAATCGTGCACTCAGCCACCCAATTTTGCTGTCAATTCGCAGTGTTTTTGCTAATAAGTATTATAATTATATTAATTCATCAGCGTCCAAGATTGCATGCTTATATATTATATATTACAAAGTAGGCTAAGAAAATATGACAAAACAATTTTTGGGGCAAGTCAAGGCATACTGTAAATAAGCTGTGTATGTGAAGTATTGCACATTGCGAATTGCATAATCACCATTATACCACGAACATAATTCACAGTAACCCTTTACTTATCCATCTGAAATGGTCCTAAAACTTTCAGGTCAATTCGTTGGACGCGGTTTTTTTATATACTATATACTTGTTCGTCTATGCACTTAACAACTGATATTTTTATAAAATTTGATTGAGGCACATTGGAAAAGTATGGAAGAAGTATCTTTTTCAATATTTTTACTCAATTTTATTGTAAAAGAGTCCGCAAGCAAACATTTTATTTGATTTTAGTTCTATGAATATTGCAAGTATTAGTATTGAAACACTAAGTTAATTTGGAGTTATTGAAAAATGCGAAAAACATATGAAATGTATGGCTTTTCTGTCTAGGAATTCAACATAAATGGTCTTCGTCTTTTTTCTTTATTTATTTTTTTTTTATTTTTTAGTTATCAAATCATAGAAACATTTTGGCAATCGATCCGAAAGCGAAAGTCTGCGCGATATTGCAAGCAACGGATTTGCTGTCACAAACTAAGCGACAAAGTGTGTGCCTGCGAATCGTTTATTTTGTGCGCAACCGATACGGAAAAACATTCACCTGCGTTAATGTTTGTGGGTTTTTGGTCTACAGTGAAGTATTGTAACAAGTCCACAACACCATTGCCTACTTCATAGGTATGGTAGTAACTCCATTAAAGCGCTTGCTTTTCATAAGTTGTGAAAATAATGGTAATAATAATAATATCTAACAAAATTTCAAGCCACATAATTAGAAAATATATGCTGAACCTATTTGGTTGCGCAGCATTGTAAGTGTGCATATACATAGGTATGTAGTAGTATAAAGGCTGTTTCTGCACGTTTTTAAACCGTTTGTCAGCACATTTCCCCACTCCGGTTTGCCCAAAGTAGCTCTGCCCACCCATATTGCAAAATGCCGGCGTGTCAGTATAACTGAATGCCAGGCTGACTGACAGACAGACAAACGGACTTACTAACGCATTGTATAAGTGCTAACGTTTGTCTGTTTCACTCACACAGACTGTATATATCACTCTCTTTCTCCCTCTCTCTCTCTCTCTCTCTCTCTCTCTCTCTCTCTCTCTATCTATCTATCTTTATCGCTCCTTTACATACTACTTCTGGCATGTGCACTGGCATGTGTACGGTGTGCGGTGTGTGTGTGTGTGTGTGTGTGTGCGAAAAGCTCGGAGAGTGTGGACTGATTGCACTCGAGCGAGTTTATTAAAAAGTTTACTGCTGCAATTATTTCAGCGAATTTTTTTTTATGAAGTTGCATTTATTTTTCTATTATTTTTTTTTGCATTTTTTCGTTTTAATTGCTCGCTTTCTCGCTTGCACATTGCACAGAAACATATATGCATAAATACACGCGGTCTCGTTCTTGCACTCCTTCTTTCGTTTTAACCGTTTTAGCTTGACGAGTAAACGAGGCGTATGAGCAACACAATCGCGCATTGTGTATGCAAAAGAATTGAAAAGCAAACAAATAAACAAACAAACAAACAAACAAACAAACGCAAAACAACAACAACAACAACAACAACAAGAACAAAAACAAGGAAGCGCTATAGTCAACATAACGACCATATTATACCCTACGCAGCATTATAGCGCATGTTGCATGAATATGGTGTAGCAAGTTTATTTTTTCAAGATTAAAAAATTTTAAAATATAAATGTGAAGTATTACGGAACACCCGGAAAGAGTTCAGTTCTTTACGCAATTTGTGGCTTTTGGATTCAATGTTTTTTTGTTATTTGTTTTTTTTTATAAATTCTATTATGAACATTCTATTATGCCATTTGCCATTTTTCCATTAAGCAAAATGTTAAATTCCTATGAACACTATTGAATTGCACTAGTATATAGCTTTCAAATGCTTAAGATACATAGTGCAAACAAATATTAAAGCACACTTAATGCGCTGCTTAATAATACCGCTACCATGCTTTAACTTTGAATTGCATTATGTGTAAAAGGCTTCTAAATACATAAAGGGCACTTTAAAAAAGAAAATGGCACAGCTTTATGTTTTGTTGCTAATCACACTGTCGTTGCAGAGTTAATAAAAGCGATTGCTGTTTTTAAATAAGTCATTTCTATTTAATTTTATAGTTCGTTTTTCATTCTTTTTGAGTTTTTATCAATTTTCACAAAATGGAAAAAAATTTGAGCTGTGTGTCGAGCAGAACATTTTTCGATTTGCTTGCTCCTAACTAGCTTAACAGAAGAATTAACAAGTCAAACAGTACAAATAATCAACAATAGCAACATTTTATTGAATCAAAAAATATGAATAACACATTAGGGTGTCACAGCAATCTCTTTTGCCTCATGATTTTCAAGTTTCTTTCAATAATCTTATGAAAGAAATTTGGAGATATTGAGGCGTAAGTGGTTTCTGTGTTACCCAATCCACACCCCAGGTTTACAGTTTTTATAATCCCTTACTCCATTTTTCGATGCAATCGCACCTCCGGCATGAAATCATCCACACTGTTAGGATGCAATGAAGTTTCTTGAACGCAAATTTTGCTTATTAACAAATACTTTAGGCAAAAAATGAGCTTCATTGGTGAAGATGATTTTCCTTAATAGTTGCGACAATCGACTCAGAATTTCGGTACTAATTTTCAATAATTTCCAAAAGGTTGTTCGTTGTTGAACTTCACCATAATAAAAATGTAAGCCTTGACTAATGCTGTGACGTGCGTTAGTATTAAAATACACAGCTGTTATGTGGCCCTATTGAAAAAGCCTATATTTTTTGTACTACCAATTGATCGGAAAGTTTGCAACTTATCGGAGACCTCATACATTAAGCATTACCTCGCCGAGCTGAATACTTTGGAATCGTTAACAACATCAGTGAGCTCTATTTTTTTATAGAGCGCTTCACGCAATGTACACCGAACTCCAATTTTCAGAGGCCTACACTATACAACACACACACCCACACACACATACATAGATAAATTTCTACCGACACAATATAAACACCATGAATATTATTAATTTCTGTATAGGGTATAAGTAAAAAAGAGTGTTGAGCATTGTTCTTTTTATCCTGCGTGTTGTAGTTGTTGTTGTTGTTTTTATTGCATTTGTCGCTCGCCAACAATATCCGATTAAAACATTGCTCACGCGCCATAAAGCGCGCTATAGTTTCTTATTTTTTTATATATATAAATATATTATTTTTTAATTTTTTTTTTTTTTAATTTAATTATATTCAATCTGTACTTGTTTAGCATAATAAATCGGATTTCTAACATTTTTGTATGAAAAATTATTGCACTACATAAAAAAAATTACATTTTTAATGCAAAAGTCTATCAAAATTTGTCACTTTAGTTACATTTTAATACTATGCATAAAACAGAGTTCGAATAATAAATATTATATTAAACTTAACTCGTTGAGAGTGAGTGTTTGTGAGCATAAAAACTAATAAAACTACATACTCTCTACGGCATGTATTACTTTAAGATTTAGACTTACTTAAAATGAATCGTAACATAATTATTGAAGCTTCATTTAGTTTTTTGTAAAAATGCTTTTGAGAAGTAGCACAAATTCTTTTTGGATTCGTAAATTATTGGGTTTCGAATGCATGATGCCTTCTATACGAGGTGTATTATTTTTGACTTTATTTTTCTCGAAAAATATTCATTTATTCATCAATATCTATTTTGTCCTATGCAAAATAACCGCCCTCAGATACTATAATATACTTGAGCCAGCGTTTCCGCCAATCCTCGAAGTACTTCTGATGTGCGATTTTTGGTATGGCCTTGAGCTCTTCCAGCGATGCGGCTTTTATCTCTTCAATCGTGGCAAACGTTGTCCTTTCATGTGTCTTTTCAGTTTTGGGAACATGAGAAACTCGCACGAGGCCAAAACATCCAAAAAAAAATTGCATGGCATGAACCAACTGATATGCCGACGTGCGGAGCAACTTCTCTAATAGTGTTTCGGCGATTGTCCATGACAATTTTCTCCACTGCTTCAGCGTTTTAATCGGTTGTTGACGTGCTGGGGCATCCATTGCAGACATCTGTGAGGAGCTTGTAGCACTTATAAACATATTTTTTGCTCAAAGTAACTCCTGATCCAGTTCAATTCGGGTTTCCGTATTTTTTAATAGGATGAATGTAGTATTTGGCAGTGCTAAAAGTAACCCAATTGGGTCAAAATATATATAAAATCTGTAGCATGCAACGGTTTGCAAAGCCTTATAGCTTCCTATAGATTACATCAAAGCTGTTCCAAGGTGTGCATCCATATAGCAGCAGAGATAAACGGTGCTTTTAAAAATGTGCAGTTTTTTGCACTTTTTTGCGTAAAGAGATGTATAGATATAGTTTTTTAATGAAGCAGATAATCTTCTCAGGTACAGCGATTGGTAGCCCATAGTGTAACCCATATTGTCTTCCGAGAAACGGTAACGAACGCTCGTTTAAAATCCGTGGACAACACTTACATGAGATAATTTAATTCAATAAAAGGCTTTATTTTTATAAGTGACTTCGTGACATGTTCGGAACATGTTCGCCCAAACATAAAACTTGCTTCTTCAACCTGCTTGTAAAACCTGCTTGTAAAACCTGCTTGTAAAACCTGCTTGATGCATTCTAAGAGAATGAGGCCCAAAACTTTATAGCATACTTACAAGGCATTTAGTAGCATTTTGCCCTTCCAGTTGCGACAGAGAATTTGACCACCGTTTTAGGCTTTTTAGGCAGAGTCACCATTACGCCTGTTTCGTATGTGCTACCGGGAAGGTGTTTGTTTGTCAGACAGTTGCTAGCGAACACTTTTGCAATTGGCTCAGCACCATATTTAGAAAGCTCAGCTACGATGTCTTAATGGTGCTTAGTATGTCCAGAATTCCCACGTAGAATGAAACCTTGATTGAAATAGCGTTGTATGTGTTTCGTCTGCGAAATAACTATTGAAATCTAACAGCTTTGTTAAACCATTGACAAAACTTTCGATAGCATTGCACTCGAGTGTCGTGTGAGATGAGATCGACTACATTTGCACACTTTATGGATCTTGTACTACTGATTTTGAGCCCAACCACGTAGCAGGTTTATAGAATTATGGATTTTTTGTAGCAGATAGTCTATAAGTTACCTTAGCGATCTGTTTATTACTACTGTTTTTAATGCGAAATTATGTGTTATTGCGTCTTTTGCGATTAGAGATCTATGCATCGTCGTATTAGTATAGTCGTTCATGCATGGTTCTCTGTTGTTGTTATGAAAACAAAGCATCGATATGCTGGAGATATTGATTCCCATGAAGATCTAATGTCGTTGCTTTGGGATTGGGCTGCTTGACGCTACTGCGAGGCAATGTTTTGATCGTGAAGCAGTGAAATGTTAAAGCAACAGAAGAAGAAGAAGAAGAAATTTAAAGTAAGAAAAAGTATTAAACAAAGTTGCAAATGAGATGCCATTGCTCTTTTTGAAATTTGCAAATTACTAAAAAGCATGTTTTAATATGATTTATAAGTTATTTTCATATTGGACCAACACTCTCAACATATGCCATTTCCACTTACAAAGCTTTGTTATCGTACGTTTACATGTGAGTGGCAAAATTACGTTTGCTTCATTTTGCTTTATTTTGCTTTATTTTATTTTATATCAGCTGTTTGTGGCGAAGATAATGCATATGTTATGAAAATGATAATGTGATAATAAACCGGTCGTTTCATTAAAAAAAACGGAGCGTATGGCAACACTGTTCAAGAATGTTGAGCAGGGAAGGAATGTTGGCCACTGCAGTAGCTCTAGTAGTTACTACTATTACCTTTATAGCGCATACTTAAACGTTTTTATAGCTGTTCTTCAATCTACTTGCTGTACGTACATATATAGGTATCACATGGTTTCGTTTCGATTATTGAAGAAATCGTTTGTTTACAACAAACAATTTAAGATTAAACTTCAATTTAAATTAAAACCTAGTATATCTACAATCTATATAAAAATGCATATACTGCATACGCTAAACCATTCTAAACAATTTGTTATTTTTAGAATATTCTGAAATCAAGTGCAATGCTTTTGTAATCACAGAAATGAATTTAATAAAAATCTTAAATTTTTCGCTTCGATACATTGCAGATTTTATAATTTATTGTGTTTTTTTTTTTTTTTCGAATAATGAAATGCACTTAAATCTGTTGAACACTGTTTGAAAAGTGTATATTTATGCAGCAATTGTAATAGGCAGATGTAGAAGGCATTAAAAAATATGTATGTCTATGAAGAACGTCGTAAGTCGTATGCAGACAGACACACACACACACAGACAGACAGACAGACAGACAGACAGACAGACAAAGAATGAAAGTAACAAATTAGTGAATAAATAATATATGCAATGTAATCGAAGAAATGAAAAAAAAAAATGCGAAGAAATAAAAGAAAAGACACAATTCAATTGCAAGCAGCGCAACAGTTTTTAATTATGCCAGTTACCATAGAAATATATAGAAAAAGTGAAATAGAATAGGTTGAAGTAAATCAAGTCAAGTACTAGGTCGCATGCAAATGTTAAAAGGCATCTTTAAATATACTATATAGTTAATTAAAAGGCGACGATTAAATTTCACTTTATATGAAAAAAGTATTTCAATCTACTATTTTATTGAAGTTCAAAGTCAACGAGTGTTCAAAGCAGTTATGTGGCGCGATGGTGTCGAATGGTGCACTACACACAAAATAAATACAAACAACGAGAACAGTTCGCGACTGTTGTAACGCAGGCGATTTGTCGATGAAATTAATCGGCTGCATCGAGTGCAACTTCAGTAAGAATGTTGCTAGCAAAAGACAAATGCATATTTTTTTCAGATCACTTTAAAAGCTTCAAGTCTATATGGCACCGCGTAAACAATTCTAGATTTTCTTCAGTTCTGGCGCAAAGATTTTCAATATTTTAGTTTTTTTTTTTTATTAAATTTCCAAAAAACATATTCTGTAAAAAAGCTATAATTTTTCAAGATCCAAACTAAAATTACAAAAAAAAAAAACAAACAAAAAAAAAAACAAACAAAAAGCCACATTATCGTTTCAAGTTTTCTTTTTCTTTCCAAAAATGTGTCTTGCTAATTTTTTCTCGCTTCTTAAACCATTCACATTGTTGTGTGACATTTTATGCGTGTGTGGCATTATTTGTAACAAAAATTGCGTAGGGTAAAGTAAAACTAAACTAAACAAAGTAAACACTAATGAATCAAGGTGATCTAATATATCCGCCTGATAATATTTCAGACAGCCTCCTCTTTTGTAATAAAAAACTAATTGTGCAAATGCAGAACAAATAAGTTTCTTCATAATCTATAACAAAAAGGAAATAATTGCAATTAAAACTTTTAATGAGAAAGGTATACATTCTTTATTGGTTTGAGAAGATTGGAACTAAACTTATAAACTCGCTTATAACAGTTAATCTATATGCATTTTTTCTACTTGAAAAGTTTATCGAGACTGATGCATGCGGTGTGCACTAATGAATTTGTTCTTAAATTGTGTAACGTTCTTAAGCATAAAAGTGCTTTGGTTTGAGTCCAATTAGCTTCTTAAATTAATGCAGAAATGCAAATTGGTTTTGAATCGAGATACGGTTTTGACCGTTTACTGCAAACCATGACAAAAAACTTGGCTCAGAATATGCCTTTCTCCTGCAATTCTGATACAATGGAACAAAATGTGTTCTGCGTCATCGAAGTACATGCAAGCTGCAGAATTTTCGTGACGAAATCTGTGAAGGTACTGTTTGAAGCAGTTTAACTAACCACGTTTCCTTTGAAGCCATCTTTCTATATTGCGTACTCGTTCTCGCCTGCAAATGACATGCAGCTCCAGTTGTCCGTTGAGTTTGGTAGACTTCTTTGGCAGAATGGTGAGCGTCATATCAGCTACAATGCACGATGCATCCATCCACGGAGACTTGAGCTAATCTGTTAGCACCCAGCCAGTGTGTTGTTCTTTTGAAGCACTTGCCCAGATTGGAGCTGCATAAATCATGGTTGATCTTGTTACGCCTTGTAGTTGTAGCAACATTCGTCCCTGTTTTGGTGCTCATCTGTTCAGCATATTTCTTGAGAGAGCTATTCAAGTTTCAGACACCTTTTTGTGCGTATACACGAGAAGTCTTGTGTCCAGCATGATTTCAAACAACATGAAACATCTCATTGAGACTTTTTTGACTTCGTCGACAAGTAGGATCAACTTGTTTCTGGCTGTATATAAGTAGCGCCTCTGTTTTCGGTGCTGCTAGATACAGACCTGCTGACTTTAATTAAACATTTATTCTGTTTATTGCTTCGTTGCATATGTTTTCAACAACTGGCAATTGTTCTGCAACAAACACAAGAGCTATATCGTCTGCAAAGCCGTTTAAATATGCATCGTTACATAGAGCTAGCCTAAGGACTGCATCGTACATTACATGCCAGAGCAGGGACCGCAGAAAAGAGCCCTGAGCTACCCCAACCGTCACTTTGTGTTGCTCTCCTCCAAGGTCTGTATAGAACAGCAGTATCCTGTCTTCAAAGAAGTTCAAAGTAACATTCATCAGGACGTCTGGTACACCAAACCGTCTTAGCCCTTCAACGATTTTGGGTTACTTGGCTGTGTTGAAAGCCTTTTTAATGTCAAGCGTGAATCGTTGTATGTACAAGGTATGATCTAAAAATAACCCAGCTTTTAATTTAAATCATAGCATAGCATCTTTTAAACGTTGGCAGTGTTAGAAAGGTACATTTTTTCCTTCGAAAGCAGCTTGGTTCATGCTAATCGTTTGATAGGTTACAAAATGTCACACGTTTCAATAACAGCAGTTTTTGTAGTTATGTCGTAAAAACATAATGGAAGAAAGAAAGTTTACACGTGGTTTACACGATCTAATAACAATCGTGATGATGATCCATGATCTGGATGAGCCGAAGCATCTAATCATCGTGTTGAGTTAGTGAAAAAAGTAAGTGAAATAATCGCTATTGATACAAATTTCACTGTGAGTATGCTGGCAGATCTGTACAATCTACAAAATATTAACTGAAGCTTTGGGTAAAAGAAAGGTGTGTGCACGTTTTATTCTACATCAGTTAAATTATGATCAAAATATCGCTCGTGTAGAGCATTGCAAAGACATCATTTCAACAGCTGAAAATGATACAGATTTTTTGGTGTTTTAAATATGATCCTGAAACTAAGCGCCAATCTGCAGAATGGAAGTCAAAACCACTAAAAGAACCAAAACCTAAAAATTTGCGTCAAGAATCAGGACAATGTTGATAACTTTCTATGATGCCAAGGGTATTGTTCACAAGGAATTTGTTCCAGAAGGTTAAACTGTCATTGGAGAATATTATTTACATCGTTTGTGGTCGAGAATTCTACGTGTTAGGCTCGAATATTCCAAAGTAAAGCAGCTGTTTCTATTGCATGATAAAGCACCACCTCACAATACCAAAAACGTCAGTGAATTTTTGATGAAAAAACAGATTTATCTCATCGACTATCCTCCGCATTCACCTGATCTATCACCTTGTGTTTATTTTCTCTTCCAAAAGAGGAAAACTACAAGGAAAGAAGCTTTATACAATGACATTCCAGCCATACAAGCAGCCGTGAACAACCAAAAAAATGGGTTTAAAAAGTCAATGGATAAATTGGTTAAGCATTCCAAACATTGTATTAAGTTAAATGGATCGTACTTTGAATATATATTAGCTTGGAAACATAATACCAGGCTATTTCTATTTTATAACTAAAAAGTTTGGTTATTTTTAGATCACACCATATATATATGTTCCTCTGTCTGTAAGCACACTAATATCGTGAAGACTGTAGAAGAATTGTCATTAAATTTCGATGCTTCTGCTTTTAAATATAGACAGAGTGGTATGCCAGATTAATTTGCTTAAATTGTGATTGATATGTTTGTTGATGTTCAGCGTTTATTCATTCGTTAAGCACAACTCACAAGCTTGTCTGAGTCCAAATATAAATACTTCTTAATGGCAATAAAATATACTTATAGACATATAACAAACCATTAACATTTTGAGTAATACGAAGTAATAGAAGCTATTTTGCTGCACGATACACAACTAAGTACATTAAGATTAGGTTTTAGTAAAGAAAAATTGGGCAACTTTCTGCGTTTCCACATGTTATAAACTTTAAATTTAACGCATTTTCATTGAAATCAGCATTAAAATCAATAGTTAAACTATAAATTAATAGTTAAAGTATATGCGAAGTATGCGAAACGTATTTATTATACAGCAAAATGTTAAAAACTTCAAATGGATTTTTATTTTTTAAAGTTGGAACTCGAAACACTAAAATCTTAGTTTGGTTTAAGGAGGATATTAACTGCCAGTTAAGATAATACACTTTTTGTTTGTTACGCAATAACTGACAGTTAAAACTATAAACACTCTAAGCAAACTTCACTGCTGTTCATAATATTTATCTACACCTGCTATAAATGTATCTAGATGTAAATCTTAGCTACTTTCTGTAATGTTTTTAAAAAAAAATTTCTTAACATTTACATTCAAGGCAAATATTTATGAAGCAAAGTGTATGAAGGGAATTTGGGAGCTAAAGTTAAATATTTCTAAAGGAATTTTTATATTATGCACACTTTCAAACAAACACAGAGACAAATAGACAGACTAACAGACAGACAGACAAACACATAGATGTATAATATATACTATAATATAGATAAAGTGTGTGTGTGTGTATGTGTGTGGGTTTGTAACAAAATATATACACACACACACACATAAACACAAAGGCACATGGATAAACGCGTGCGCGCGCTCAAATGAAAGGAAAATAGAAATAGCAATGAAGAAAAATAATGCCATAAAATGCAAATAAAATATTTTTGTGTTTTGGACGAAAAAATTAAATGCTGAAAAACGAAATTAAAATAAAAATTATAGACAAGCAAAATTGAAAGAGAACTAGAACAGAAAAAAAGCATGCATCAAATGTCCTTTGAGACAAGTGACAGCACACAGCAATACACACACACACACACACACACACACACACATACACATATATCTGTGTATAATTAACATGAGTATTAAGTAAACGAATTAAAAATTCTTATACTATTTACAAAACACACACACACACACACAGAAAATGGAGTAACAACAACAACGCGGAGCAACGGAAACGAAATTCATAAAAAAACGCTGTAAATAAAATTACAACCGTGCGCCTAAAAATAGGAAGGCAAATAGAAATTGAAATGGAATGGAATGGTACAAATACACACACAGACACACGCACACAAAACACACAGAATCAAATAGAATGCTATGTGAATGGAAATGGGAAATGGAACGGGAAATGGAAATGGCAAAAGGCAAGGGAAAGGGAAAGTAAGGGGCGAACATGCAGTTAAAACAGTGAGAATTAGAGATAGTCGTGGTAGAATTGCGAGTAACAAAAATGAAATACAAAACAAAATTAAAAATGAAGAAAAGAAAAGCACAACAACAACAACAACAACAACAAAAATTTAGTATATAACAAACACAATTAAATGGACAAAAAAGGAGAAACAAAAGAAAGCAAGCGAGATAGAATGTATGAGCTATGCACAAATGTATGCTACAAAAATAAAAAACAAAAAAATAAATGAATAAATAAAATAAAAAAAAAAAAAAGTTTCAAACAGAAAAGTACAAATATCTTTAAAATCTTCAAAACAAAAAAAAAACAATTTTTTTTTTTTTTGGAATTATTTGAATAAAATATAAAAATTCTTTAATGCATACTATTTTAGTTAAGTTTACTTTGAAAACCGTAAAAAAACCCACTTTTTGAAAAAAATTTACATTCTTAACCAAACTTATTCCATATTTTGGTTGGAGCTGAAAGCACTTTATATGTGGTACTTGCCTTTCAGTGCATTCGTAGCAGTGTAGCTAGATCCGTTAGACTTGATGGCCATAGAAATTAGAAGTTAAGCCCTCAAAATGCCAAAAATTAAAAGCAGCAAGAAATTCGTAATACACATTTGTAATGGCTTGAGAGTTACCAGCATAAAATTTCTTCAATTTTCAAAACTTATAGCAACTATATTAAACTAGCAATAGTCTTACGCCGTGTTTTTCAAAAACACAATTTTATATGAATTGAAATGAAGTGCGTTTGGAGTGAAGTGTTAGGTTAGGGTTTTTGTTTTTGTTTTTGTTTTTCGCTATAAAAGTGAAGCATTGAAGTGAATTTTTGATTAGCTATATGCACTAGCGGTATCAAAATGCGAATTTGAATTATGTTACATATGTCATTATGAAAAAATCGTAGGCTGGAGTGGTGCACCTATAAAATTTAACCGGAAAAAAAACGCAAATGTTACTGCAAATTATTAAAATTTTTATTCAAGGTTTCTCATAGCTGAAATGTAGAACTAATATTATTAATAATACTACTCTGACATATCTATAAACATATTTATCGAGATTTTTCAGGCTATATTTTTTATTGCTTGCTGCAAAACGTTGCATTCGAGTGGCATGATGACCCAAATCTATCGAAGTATTGTTTAGTTTTAAAAACACTGAAAATACATTTGTAATTGAATGAAAGACACTTTACATGACACTTTACATGACAAAAAGTCAAGTATTCTACTCCACTGTTTGCATTTCACAGATATTTACGTTACATCGATAATTGTCAGAAAGAAAACAATTCTTTTTAGCATTAGCTAGACTAACACCAAATCAATACGAAACATATCCTTTACATTTTTGAATCATCTTATTGCGCTTCAACACTTTGAAAATCGTTTGGCATAGTATTTTCTGGCAGCTGTTCAGCACAGCGACTTTATCAACTCGGAGCACTTGTTCTGGTCACTTTTGAAAAATCAGCAGACTTAATAATAAAAAGGAGCATACAACTGTCAGCTTTGTCTAACCTTATTGTAGAACCACTACACTCCGCCGTACACTACCTATACGAAAAGAAGGACATCGTATAAGCTGACTACTACTATTCAAGTTAATCAAAGCAATATTACTTCATAAGTTGTGCTAAAACGAAGCATCTAATTTTCTTTTTGGTAGTGCAATGCACTTATTTCTTAATATGTCACACAAATCGAGCGACGTTATTTTTCTACGGCTGAAATAGTGGCGTTACGCTAAAAATGCACAGCCAAAAAGCATGCTACGATATTATTTTCAGCATTTTTATGCACACATTTTGTAGCATAGTTTCATCGCATACGCTTTTTAAAGCATTTTGGTTAATTATAATATTGAAATACATGTTTAAGCACAATTTTCACGACTAAGAAATACATTACCGAATACGTATTACCCAGATATGCTATTGAGGGGAATAATATTTAGTGGTCTATTTCACAACTTCACAGTTGGATTTTTTGTCTGTTATAGGTCTAAGTATTATAACTTATGCCAATATCAGATGACTAACTAATGACACCCGAAACGTTAAAATTAATTACAGCGCGTGCCAAAAAAATACACTCGAAAAAACTTTGAAAATTTTATTTGAAAAAAATTTGCAAAACAAAACAAATTTAATATAGAAAATGCAACGAATGTTAATTGGTTTGTATGCAATTAATTTTGCGCTATAATTACAATTTCAATCAAACAATAGTTTTCATTATTAACGATTTATGCAGTTTCATGCATTTCTGTGACACCATGAAGTCGACTCTGTATGAAATTGAGACGAAAGCCATAACTGGAACACCAATAATTGTCCTTGTTTAGCTGCGACACTTTTGCAGCTTCTGACAGTTGAGCGAGCAAGTGTTTCAAAAATTTCACATTATATACTTCTTGTAAATTGATATTTTATATTTGCGTATTTTGTTGCGATATCTGCTGATATTTGATTTTGAAGGTCTTCTGTTGGTTTACAAGTAACTAGAAAATCTGTTTTCAACCGCATTTATTTACTTTTTTTTAAACGATGGTCAACAAAACTCTGCAAAAACAATTTCTGCACTGATTTTCAGTGCTATACAATTGGGTACATTAATTATGCATACTGAAATGTAATGCGAAGCAAGTCAAATGGAGAGATAAGTTAGCAAATAAAAACTGCTGATGAAGAATTCGTGGCTGTACTCTAAACAGTACTCTGCTTAGTTTGCCTTGTTTGTATTTGGGTTTCTTTCTTTTCTAAATCTCAAATAAAGACTTTAAAGCGCTTGTTAAAAACTAGTAAAATAATTAGTCCGAGTTAAGCCAAAAAGTGAAACAATACCCTTTTTTTAAATTGTAACTGCAAATGGCGCAAATTAGCGCAAAATACTTTTGTATACTCTTAAAGCTGATGAGCTATAGATTTTAATGTAATGCATAACTCGTCAGATATCAACGGAGCTAACAACTAAAATTCGTTTTGAAAATAAACCTATTAAACAATAAAACCGCTTCAAACTACCTGTACGACGTCAACTGCTAGCAAATTTATATTTTTTTGTAGTCCGATCTAGGTGCTTAACATAAATATATCGTATCATTGTGCTTTATAATTTTTGTACGATTTTTATAAGTTTTTCTTTTCAAAACTGCCAAACTGAGAACATCATAGTCTATGCATAGGAGCTGAAGTCTAGCTGAAGCGATCTTATGAAATTCAAAATACAATAAAAGTCTTTGAAATTTTGCATAAAGATGAAAAATCGAACGAACGAACGGAGCCATATATCGGTTGTACTTATATACATATGTTAAATGACATGTATTCTTTTGGCTAAGTTGTATAAAATTATTAAATACTTTTATGTTATTGTGTTGCATTATAGGGTATAAAAATGTTATAAAAGTGCAACAACAACAATGAACATTGAAGTAGCAGCAGCAGCAGCAGCAGCAGCAGTAAAGTAAAGCGCAGTAAATGCACGCATCTGTTCGTCTGTCCTTCCGTCCATCTGTCTGTCCGTCTTTCTGTTTGTGTGTTTACCAAATGCCTTTATCTCTCACGCTCTCACGCGCTCGCTCTCACACACACACACTCTTTTTGTGCTAGTGTCTCGCTTTGTTAATTCCAACATTCGCAACTTGAAGCATGCCTTAGTGTCCTATGCCGCTGCGTGCCCTTTTTGGCATTGTACGCTTGTTTACTATCGAAAAACCTGCTCGGCTGCATCTTCTGCTCGCACTATATTTCGCTTTCTCTCTATCTCTCACTCGTATATGCTATTACGTTTTGCTCACACTTTCGCTCTCTCTCTCTCTCTCTCTCTCTATCTCTCTGTCTCTTTTTTTTTTTGTCAATCTTTTGCATCTAAGTTTTTAAACGATTTTATGCCTTTTTCATTTCGTTTTCGTTTATCATGCTATTTCTTTTATACATATACATACGTATATGTGTATTTGTCTAGTATTTTGGTTTAAGCCAGCGACAACAACAACAAAAACAGCATCGCCGATAATGAATATGCGTTCAAAGCAAAAACAGTAAAATATTTCAAAAAGTACAAACAAAAAAAGAAACTAATGAAGAATTATATAGATGCAAGATACAAGTAGAAAAGTATCTGCATATCTGTGTATAGCTGCCTCTATTCAACTGTTTATGTATGTGTCTGTATGTGTTTGTATACCTATGTCTGTGTGTGTGTAGTTGTTGCACAAATCTGCCAACAAGTTTCCCATTGTGCTAGTCGAACGAACGAACGAATGAACGAATGAACGAACGAACGAACGAACGAACGAACGACATAGCACGAACAGCAAACACAGCAAAGCTTTTACGAAGTCTTCAGCTTCGTATTCGTATTCGTGTTCGTGCTCGGTTATTCCTTCGTTGTGTTTGCTTCGTTTCTTAATGTTGTTGTTGTTGTTGTTGTTGTTGCTGTTGCTATTACCATTTACACTTTGTGCTACACATTCGCTAACCGCATTTTTTCACCATTTGCTTTTGTTAAATTATACGAAAATGTTCTACAACAAATACCATAAAAAGCAACGTGCTTTCAAACTCTCTCTCTCTCTCTCTTTTCTCTCGCTCTCTGTCACACACTTGTTCTCCCTATATCTCTGCCTTGGTTTTTCTTCACAACTCTCTACTTTGCTTTCGCTATTTTCTTTTACATGTAGTTTATTTCTTATGCTTTTTTGCTTTTGATTTTGCTGTTTTGTTGTTGCTGTTTTTGTTATACACACTCGTTTGATTATTTTGCTTTCCTTTTGCTTATAAAATTTACTCTATTTGGCTCTCTTTTCTCACAAAATTTTTCTCTCTCGTTCTCTTTACTGTTTCATTTCAATGCTGCGCTGCGTGTGACTTTTGCACTCACTCACACACAGACACATACAGACACATACAGACACATACAGACACATACAGACACATACAGACACACACAGTCTATTCCTTCAACTCTCTACTTTGCTTTCGCTATTTTCTTTTACATGTAGTTTATTTCTTATGCTTTTTTGCTTTTGATTTTGCTGTTTTGTTGTTGCTGTTTTTGTTATACACACTCGTTTGATTATTTTGCTTTCCTTTTGCTTATAAAATTTACTCTATTTGGCTCTCTTTTCTCACAAAATTTTTCTCTCTCGTTCTCTTTACTGTTTCATTTCAATGCTGCGCTGCGTGTGACTTTTGCACTCACTCACACACAGACACATACAGACACATACAGACACATACAGACACATACAGACACATACAGACACACACAGTCTATTCCTTCTTCTCGTTTGCCTCGTACACATACTTTTATCGCGTACTTTATACACTTCAAATCGTACTGAAACACACACACACAATAAATGCTTAATAATATTAATAATAATAAATGAATTAAATAAATAAATAAAATAAAAATAAATTCAAAAATAGAAAATTTAAATAAAGAAAAGTTTTTGTGTGTTTTTTTTTTTTTGTTATTTGTTATTTGCGCATTGAAATATTTCTTCTTCTTCGTCGTTGTCGTCGTCGTTGTCGTCGTCTTGTTATTATTTTGTGTGTGTTTCATAGCTATTTCTCTCTCTCTCTCTCTCTCTCTCTCTCACTCGCTACGCGATTTTTATGACAAAGTTAAAAATTAACAATAAATCAGTGTTTAAAGTGAAAGTGACAATATACAAAAATTCCAACAACAGCAACAACAAAAAATAATAATAATAATAGAAAATAATGGCGAAAAAAACAAAAAGAAGAATTTATCTAAACAAGAAATTTAAATAAAATAAATTATCTTATAAATACAAATATCTACATATCAAAATAATTAAATAAAAATAAAAAAAAATCCAGTGTTGTAAAATAAAAGCGTTGTATGTAAAATGCATTAAATTGTTAAAAATCCTTCATTTTTTTTTTTTTTTGTTTTATATAAATATACATAAATATATTTGTATTCATTAAATACAAGTGCTGAAAATTGAAAATAATAAATATGTAAACGAATATATAATGTTTACATGAAGAGTCCTTTCTTTGAAGAAGCTGGCTTCTGCTGCGTATACGTGATATTTTACTTATTCATTTGAAAATGGATTTATAAACAAAAGATAAATTCACTTTAAAAGCGATATTATTTTGTTTTTTTTTTTTTCAAATTTTGCTAGGCCAAAGCAATTTAAGATACATAAATTGAATTATTTTTTATTAAATACTGTGCTTATAAGTGATTTATTGATTTGAATAACATTCATTAATGCTACTAAACAGCAAGTTGAGTTTTTTTTTTAATTTACAACATTAGTTAATGGTAGTTAATTTCGTAGGAGTTTCTGCTGAGTTTCTGTTTGCTGCTTCGCTGGAAGAGCGCATGTATCCCAACTAGAGATGAGCTAGTCCGTGATTTTTGAGTAGCAGTGATTATCGTGCCTGTTACTGTGAAATCAGCGTGAATTTCAACTACTACTGCAATCACTGTTAAAGTATAAAGCAAAAGAAGAAACTACTTTTTACCAATTTCGATAGGCAGATGTGCCAACAAATCGATATCTAGTGACATTTTCTAGAGAGGATTGTCTTAAAATTGTGCAAGGTCCATGGTCCATTCGATAGTGTGGTAAATAGTCAGAATCATTCGGCTTCCTCAACAGGAAATGGACTGCATAGAAAGATCTTGGCAATTGAGTTAGCCACCTGATTTGTATATAATTCAAGTGGCGTATCTTCACTACAGTTTTTTTGGGAATAATTCCTTAGTACAGAAAACCGCCATCAGTTTCTGGAATATCTCCTTTTTGATGCCATTTTCTGGAGAGCATTGTCTTAAAATGGTACAAAAAACCATTCCAGAATATGTGAGTTAGTCGGAATCATTGGGCTCCCGCAACAGTATTTGGGCTCTTTACAAATATCTTGGTATTTAAGGCGGGAACAGGGTATTTTAGGTATTTTAGGTAGTTACCTGATTTGTATATATTCTAGTGCCAACCACTGCTGATTGCAGCGCCCATTCTATATCCCACAGTATCCTTTCCAGGATTGACCAAGTGGCATACCTTCACTACAATTTGGGATTAATTCGTTACTTCAGAAAACTGCCATCAGTTTCTATATCTTCTTTTCGGTGCCATTTTCTGGAAAGGATTAGCTTATAAATGGCATAAAAAACATTAGGAGAGAGTTAGATATAGTCTCAATAATTGGGCTCCCGTAACAGAAGAAGTATTCCTTAACAAAATCATGTGAATTGAGGCGGAAAGATGATATTTCCAGAAGTGATCGATTTTGGATTTATTTTAGTGCCAACTATTGCTGATTTAATTTCCGATTTAAGAATTGACTGGATGATCCATTTTTCATATAGTTCGTCCCAGGATTGATCAAGTGCCATATCTTCACTACAACTTGTAAGGACTAAAGGAATAATACGTGAAACCGCAATGGTATGCTGAAAGAGTTGTGTTTTGATGTCATTTTCTAGAAAGGATTGGATATAAAAAACTCAAGAAATTGTAAGAAAGAAACATATCATTTTCCAATTCAGTGAAAGAAACCAGATGCTGGCAAATTCAAACAAGTGCTTAAATAGCTTTCTTAAATATGAAGTAGTCGCGTGTGCACACTACGTGTATGATACAATACTATATCAATTAAGCGATATTTAACTTCCTGTGAGTCAATCACGGCGACTGAAAATCACTGATATCAGTTGCCACTCGATATTGTAATTCACGGCGTATCAGTAATATATCATGCATCAATTTGATATGTCGATACTTTTTTGCTGCTAACTCTGCACGCATGATATATTACGCATACGCCATGAATCACAGTGGCACTAGTAAGGCACAATTGATAGTCAATCACTGATATTTACAATATCAAGTAGCTACTGATATCTGTGATTTTTCAGTCGTTGTGATTGAATCACAGGTAATTAAATATCGCTCAACTCAACCAGATTTCCAAAACAAAGATTTTGCCCAGAAACAGTCAGTTAACTGTTTAACTGTAATAGATATATATTATTGATATTTTAATAAACTCTTCTATAGTACAGTGATTTTCAAATAATGCCAGTGCCATTTGTTGAATTTTTGTTGTACATTTGTGCAATGCAATGATATTCTGACCGTACGCAATATTGCAGAACCGTCTACCAATATAATCCAAACTATTAGCGATCGATCATAGATTAATCGAAATACAGTTTAAAGATATAATATTATATTATTCCATTAAATATGATCAACATAAATGGAAAATATGATTTGAAAGCCTTTTCATTGCTGATTGGTTATAAATATTGTTTTTTCTATGTGACTGGGATTCATGGTACATGGTACATGGGTAACTAGCATCAAAAGCGCGACTGGCCACTCAGAGAAACTGGCTATCAATATGCAATAGATAAATTATGTTATGAAGATATTACTAACAGCGTAACACATCAAGTTGTGCTTGCTGAAAAACTTCATCAATATATTGATTCAGTGACAAAATATGCTCGACCAATGTCCTTAACGCGAACGCAATCAAAGAAGATTGCACAATTTTTTTACTGCAATAGATTTTCAATTCAAAGCATGTTAAATGACACTGACATTTGTCAATTTGAACAGCTCGGGAACACCTTAACTGAAAGAAATATGGTGTCTTTGATAATCGTCGCGTAGATGGTCTTGTCCCTTTGGCAACATTTGCAGATACGTATTTTTTTAAACTAAAAAAAAATGATCAGCTTCCGATACACGTGTTTCAGGGTCTATCAAACCCATCATCAGTCGGATTGACCTTACATTGCTAATGATTGCTTTTATACCATGCTTAATTGAGAATCGACTTTTGTATCTCCCGATTTTCTGTTATCCGATGATAACGTAATGGGAAAGACGTTATTCTTACTTTTCCAGCATGTTCTGTTGCATTCTTGCATGTACGGCTCTCTTTCATTGTTCTGTGTTTCGTTATTGCAATATATAAAATCCTACTAATATTATAAACGCGAAAGTTTGTAGGGATATGTGGATGTTTGTTACTCTTTCACGCAAAAACTTCTGAATGGATTTTAATGAAACCTTACAATAATATAGCTCATACATCAGAATAACACATAGGCTATAATTTATGGAGATTCAATTAACGCATTTATTTAATTAATTTAAAACAAACACAGCGCAAACATTTTAACCACGTCTACTTACTTTCGTAGACGATAAAAAGCTAATAGCTAAAAAATCGTCTAGCGATCATGTGTTTGCCTTAAATGGTCATGTGTGCGGAATGATATTGGAGAGGCAGGGAATGAAAGAAAACCGTTGGCTTTTTGAAAGTTTAAATTTACATTAATCAAATTTTTGTTAAAAGTGTTGTTTCTTCGCTACATCTCCCTTTTTTGATGGTGTGCGTTGCTATACCCACCTATATATGCAAAAGTGTATACTCGTTATATCTCAGCCACTTATCGACCGATTGTTATGAAATTTATAGAGTGCGTTACTATCGTTCAGTAGAAGGTTTTCTTAGGCACACTAGCCAGTAAAAAGGCCGGCAGCGTAATTACAATTAAACGATCGCCCTTATTGTCTCATGTTAAAATTCATAAGTGGATTCATAATATTAGGCCAAATGATGATTCCGCTTCTTTCACTGAATGGTTTACTTAAATTGGACGATGTTAACATAGATTTTGAAACAGTTTATCCCACTCAGACGATCATAATTCTGAAACATTTTTATTGTAAATATGATAGCATTATTACTAGAGTTATAAGCTGTCTTATGTAGAGTTATAATGTTTGGTTCCAATTAATTTTTACATTTTTTTTTCTTACTTGTTTTATATTTCACATTAAGAAAAAACTGCGTTTCAAATGTCTTTAATATACAAATTTAATGGTTAACGCAGCGCATACGTAATAGTTTTTATTTTCATTAAACTTAAACATTTATACAAGGTGCTGCTACAAGAGTGTGAGGATGTTTTTCTTATGCAACCCTGCAACCATATGTTAAAAAGCTATGTAAACTTTGTGACAGCCAAAAGGAGGCGTGACAGCGCACATAATGTATATACACTCGTCTATACGTGAACATCAAAAGACGTGTCGATATAGTCCGGCTGTCCATCTGAACGTCGAGATCTCTAAGCCTATAAAAGATAGAATGTTCAAATTTGGCAATTTACACTCTCCTAATTTCACTTCAGCTGTAGTGCATAAAATGAACGTGTCTACCTTACTATAATTGGTAGCTTTCATACAAACCGTTGCAACGCTCTCTGAGTTTTTGTATGAAAATGTGTTTGCTTTTTTATAATTAATTAAGCTAAAATTACCAAATTAGGTGTTTCTTTCTAAAATGGTAATGAAATATAAAATAAACAAGCACCATAGTATAAAGACTTCATACAAATCTATGTTTCAAGTAAAGAGCCGTAGACAATCTACAGCTTAACTTGAAGTCGACTGCACTGTTCGTTCATATTTTATAAATAAACTCAATGCTTATTTAAAATTAGCCTTTATACAATATATATTATATATTACTTTTGAATATGCCATATAATATTGACAAATCCATGGCTTGAAACTTACAGCACAGAGACTGAAACCCTTTAGCTACTTTTTACAAAACAATTTCACTAAATATCAACTATTTTTCGTTGAATGTGAATTATTGGCATTCGCTTCATGTTTGACCAAACCATCAATAACTCATTGAAACCTGAGAACCATTGCACAGAAGAGAAAACTGTGACAGTGACAGCTGAACAAGTGAAAATTCGACAAAACTGAAACGATTGAATGAATAAAACTGCATATACTACATACTACGTACTATTGTAATTTATTTGATTTTACATCATTTCAAGCTTTTTGCTGTTATTAGTGTGTGCCCCACGTTGGGCGGCAATTGGACAAATTTTAGTAAATCACCACATTGCAGCAACTGGCGACAAACTGAAGAATTTTTTTAGTATAGTCGATTTGTTTTGAGTGCTTCTCCGATTCTTCCGATTGTTCAAATATGCTTTAAATATGCAAGCATCGTACAACCCATAATAACTGTATGTATCAGCTGCGTGATCAGCTCGTCTGTTTGTCCGTCTATATGTTAGTTTAGCTTTGAAAATTTATACAGAGACTTCAATTTACTACGGTTCAAAAACATATCACAAAAAAAAAATCAAATTATGCATAAACTAATTAAATCGGAGCATAAATGTAGAAGAATTATATTATAATAATATCAAAACAAGCTGACAATTTCTTTTGAGATACAAACGAATTGTGCAGAAACAGCATATATGTGTACGTACCTAAATGCGAGTGTAACGCTAATAGTTTTCTTGGCTTTAACAATTGTAGTTGTTAGTTTATACTTCGGATGGCACAATAGTAGACCTAGATTGCTCGCTGCTCTACTCTAACTACCTTATAATAAAAGTTTATGCTTTTTCTTGCTCGATACATTTTGAAGCATTGTGTAATTGTTTATTTAAACGTAGAATGTGTTCACGAAGTTGAGGGTTATTCTGCGATGTTTCTATTGTTTTTTGGCGCAGGTGTAAAAGAGAAAGCCATACAAATTTAAGTTAAGCAGTCGCTTTGAGAGAGCAAATGAGTAGAGTATGAGCTTCAAAACATGGTGAATTTATGCAGGTTACGGTGACTTATTCCCTTCAGCTGCTTTCTTTTTCATTTCTTTTTCATGTGTTGCGGATTGGGCATTTCGTTTCATGTTTCACGCTCAAAGTATTTTAGAAAGTTACCACAGCGGCAGACGACACCTCATATATAAATCTACTTTGCTTCAAAATATGTGGTGAAAAGTTAAGAAAGCACAATATCCAGAGAGATGGCTTGAAGAGCAAAAATAGTAGGTAGATGAAAATAACTTATTTGAAGCTACAGATAAATTTCCTTTGCATTTTCAATTAATTTTCCTTCAGTTTATATTTGCTTTTCATAGCGACGAGGACTGTCCAAAAAGTACTAAACTTTATGGCAGTATGAGAAAGTGTTGCTTATGAAGAAAATAAATTTAATTTAAATAAATGGAATCAAATTTAACCACAAAAGTAACTATATAGCGCATCCAATGTATACAGAACTAGTTAATACTTTAAATCTATGACACAACTTGCGTGCTGCTGTTACTTATTTTTATAAATAATTCCACAGAGACAATACAACAATAACAAAATCAAACTTTCAATAACACCCACCTAGCGAGGTCCATGTAGGTTTTCTACCATATTTATGCTCGTGTGTATTTGTTTGTTTATATTCTTTGCATTTGCTGTTCAATCAATGATGATGAACGCATCAAATAAAATGCCAATCACATGTCCAACCACTCATACTACATGTTAAATATATATATATATATATATATATATATATATATATATATATATATATATATATATATATATATATATATATATATATATATATATATATATATATATATATATATATATATATATATATATATACTAAGTATGTATATATATAGCCGACGAAGGCGTCAAGCGAATGGCGACATTGTGGCAATATTTATTTGAAAGCAGTTGGAAGGTGGTTTGCAGGTTTCGGCATAATTTTGCTTCAACAAAAACAAGAAGAAGAAAAAGAAGAAGAAGAAGAAGCAGAAGAAGCAGAAGAACACATATATGCCTATAAATATTTGAAGACGTTACACACGCCCACCAAATGCGCTGCCGCTTCTGTCAGTTTCAACTTGATCTTGCCGAAATTTCTGGCAGTTGAACAAATTTTCTTTGACAACTCAATAAGCACAGAAAAAGCTAAAATGAGATACAAAAAAGAAAAACCAAAAAACGAAATGTATCCCAAAAATGGCCAAGGAATTTCTATGAAGTTTAAAAGAACACAGCAGATACATTTACATACTTCTATATACACATATTGGACATACATACATATGTATATACAAAGTATATAAGCCTACGACTGAATATATTTACTACGTACAACGCAAAAGACAAAAGCAGCTTAAAGCCAAAATGAAAAGGCTTAAGGTCGACGAAGCAGTCAAAAATTTTTATTTAAATTCAAAAAAAAAAAAATAAATAAATAAATTAAAAACATAATATGTAGGGTATAATGGAGCATGAATTGAAATGCAAATTTTGGCAATAGAAATTGCTTTGCTAATAGTTGAAATATTTAAACGACTTCAAATAAGCAGAAGAAGAAGGCGATGCAGAAGATGGCAAAGTTTTGCAAAGTATGCGAAGAAAACCAAAAAAACAAAAACTATATGGAATAAAAATATATAAAAATGAAACAACTAACTCAATGATAGACTGATGAGGTCAAAGGGCAGCAGCAGCAGCAGAGTGTGTAGTAACTGAAGACGAGCACAGGTGATAGACGTTGATGAAGACGATGATGAAGACGATACTCTGATTCTGTAGAAGTTGCGCACGAATGAACACGCAGTGCACAAACAAACAAAAGGACACAGACACAAAAATTCACACACATCCACATCCACACACACACACACACACGCGGTGTGAGATACTTATGAATTCTTGCTGCTACAGCCACAAGGAGAAAAATTCGCGCGCGCGAGTTGCATAGTTACAAAAAAAAAAAAAAAAAAAAGAAGAAGGACGAAAAGTACGAATGCCAGACGAAGTAACGAACCAAACTACGAAGAACTTACAAATGAATGAGCAGCAAGCGAAGAATACGAAGATATGATAGACTTAATGATGCTGCCACTGCTGCTGCTGCTACTGTAGTTTACGTGGGCTGTTTCATACATTTTTTTATGAACATACTTAAAGGATATTTAATACAATCAGATAGTTCCAACTAGCAGCTTATTATAAATCATCATAAACAATTTTCTTTCGCATCGAAATGAAACATTCACATTCAAATTTTAATGAATACATGCATTCATTTATTGAATGTGTGCTGAATGAGCATGTAATTCATTCGAAGTTAGTTGCTAGTTAGTTAGTAATATATTTAGTAGTTTGCTAAAAGACGGTATCTGCTACCTGTCATCAGTCTCTCTCTCTCTCTCTCTCTCTCTCTCTCTCTCCCTCACTTAGACTACTTACCGCTCGTGGTCGAGTATAAGTTTGGCACTTTGTTTTAGGCATGTAGCAAGTAAACGGCACTCTGAATTCATTCGAATCATTCATACAATCAAATGAATTTATGTTTGTTTTGTTTGTTCATTATTCATTATTCACTCAGAGCGAGGTGAGATTAATGCATGCATGTCAAGTTTACTATACACGAGACTTTGTTTATGTCATGAATATACACGTTGTACAGTGATCTATGCTGCATTCATTCAAATACAATGTGAATGATTGAATATTCATAAGACAATGAATGCATTCATAAAGCATTATATTCAATATACATATGTATATAATTAAATGCTAGGAGCAAGTCTCAAGATTTATTTATTATGAAATGAATTTGCAAACATAAAACAAATTTAATTGGTTTTAGTTGGCATTTTTGATTTTAGTGTTTATTTCGTTGACTAGCCAAACAACCCTCGTACATAAATGAATAAACGCTGCCATCATATATAGGCGTACATATGTACAATCTACATACATATGTATATGTACAGGATTTGTACAGCAAGCAACACAGTCATCAGCTTAAGCAGCTTGATCATTATCATCACCATCATCATCATGATATGTGAGCAACGTTGTCGCCGTCGTCGTCATCATCCTTTTTGTTGTCTTCGTCCACGTCTTGGTTTGCTTCATCGACGCTCAACATGGTCTCAAATGTCCTTTGATGCTGTTTTCTTTTTTTGCGTTTTGCGTGTTTTTGCGCACTGTGCTGCTGCTTTGTGTGAGTGTGTGAGTGCTTGTATCACACACACACACACACACACACACACACACACACACACACACATATATGCACACATTCCGAGCTGTCACAACGCATTTTATGCGTTTGCACGTTTTCCTTTCTTGCTGTCTGTCTGTCTGTTTGTCTGTCCGTCTATCTTTGTTTCTTGCTTTCTTTCTAACATTCGTTTGTTTCGTTCTTTCGTTTTATTTTTTTTTTATTCATTTCGTTTTTCGTATATTTCTTGCTTCGTTGCTTTCGTGCGCTATTCGTGCGTTTTCTATAAAGTAGAAAAGAAATACAAAATAACAACAGCAAAAAAAAAACGAAAAGCAAAGAATGCAAAGAAAAACCAGCAACAGCAAACACAGCAAAAGGTTCAAGGTTGACAGTTACTTGCAAACGCAAAACAAAGTAAAACTAAAAGAAAAAGTAAATGCAAACACAAAAGCAAACGGAAAAGCAAAAGCAAACATGCTGCAAGGAAAATCATGCTTTTTTATACTTTTTCTTCAAAGCAATAAATAAACTGAAAAATAACTTCAATATAGCCAAAAAGAAAAAAGAAAAGGGAACAAAATACGTGAAAAAAGCACTTATTTATTTTGTATTTACCTCAAAATGCGCTCAATTGGAAAATTTTGTGGTACTTTGCACTTTTTGCCGTTTTGATTTTCCCTTTTGCCTTTTTTTTTTTTTTTTTTTTTTTTTTGTGAATTTTCTTTGCTGTTTTCGCGCTCTGCTGATGCTCTATCTCTTTCGCTCTGCCACTCTCACTGCCTCTTGTGCATTCGCTCACACATTTTGCGGCTATTTTTCGCTCGCTTTGCCTATTTTTATACATATACCGACATATAATATATATATATATACAGTTAGAATATATACAATATAAAATCGTGTGCCTAAAAACGGAAATTAACATTTTCACTTGCTTTTTCCGGTCGCGCGTCGCCATCGTTGCCGCCATTTCTTTTTTTTTATATTCGTTGCCATTCAACTCGCCTAAAAGCTGCTCTTATTTTTTTTGATTTTGATTTTCCACACGTTTTGTACACTTTTAATACGATTTTTCTTTTCTATTTTGAAATTGATGTTGTTATTTTTAACTTTTCCAAATAAAACGTGTGCCACTCGTTTTTATTTTGAGCAGCAATAAATCGAAAAGAATGCAGCAGCGTCTCAGTTTAGAAAAAAAGAAAAGTACCTAAAAATAAAAGAAAAACTTTCCCTTTTTGTTCAAAATGAAAATGAACAACAAAATGTGCTTTAAAGTTGTATTAGTTTTTAGCTTAAGGATTTATATCACTATTTTGTTTTATATTTGATATATAAGACTTGCTAGAAGTGACTTTGATTAGATTCATTTAGCACGTTTTGTGAATATTCGCTAAAAACCATGTTCAGCTGGAGTTGGCACATTGATTTTGTACAGTTTATCTGAGGAGTTTTAGCATTCAAACTTGTACACTCTATCTTTTATAGTCTCCAAGAACTCGTCGTTTAAAGAGACGATCGAACATACGAACAGATGGGTATGTCTATAAACATATGGGCTCGACTTTTAATGATCAAAAATATATATTTATATACATTTATTTTATATATATTAATTTTATATACATTTACACTTTCATAACATACCCCTTTAGCCTATTGGTATTGGGTATAACAAGTACAAACGCTATAGTCAAGTATGCCTAACAGTAAAATAATTTTTAGAATCGCTCTCCAATTTGAGCTTTATGCGTGTCGTAGTCTGATTACACTGATAGGTGTATAAACCACGTATAGAGAGATATATATATATATATATATAGAGAGAGAGAGAGAGAGATTATGAAATAAAGTAAAATTATAACTTATGGCTAAGTTCACTTAGAGTAAAAATGAAACAAATGATTGGCTTTTCAGTTTCCTTTGTTACAATTGAATTGCGTAATCAAATTGCGTCAATAGTGCGAACAAGTGAGCATGAAAATACTACTTATATTCTCACCACACCATGTTGAAACTAGAAATATGCGGAAAAATACAATATAACATCGGTAGATAGATTTTCTGTATAGATTTCAAGCCTTATTTCAGAGCACTCATTTGGAAAATCACAAATTTATTTCGGATGTTGAAAATATGCCATGATAGGTCAATTTTATGGAATTGAAATTTAATTGAAGTTTAATATATTGTTCCGATAATGGCAATTTTAATTAATTTACCATTATTTTAAACGATTTTGCTCAAATTAGGCTGAAAATGTACGCAGAAAATGAAACTATCGAATATGTGAGTCACAGATTCCGCGAATAGCGAAACGCGGATACTTCTATGCAAATTATCTGCATATAGAAGTCTCAGCCAGGGAAATTCGTTTTGAAGTGTTAGTGTTAGTGTTATAATATTTACGGATACAGGGGCAGCATTTTTATGAACTTCAAAAATATTTATTTCACTCTATTTTTATAAAAGAAAAAATATGCAAAAGAAAAAATTATAAAACTTACAACGTAGCATATAAAATTGTTAAATACGGTTTTTTAATAGACTCAAACCACAAAAATCTACCACACCCCCTCCCCCCAAGAGTAATACAGTTCACCCCTCCCCCCAAGAGAGCTTTCTGCATCTTCCACTGTTTATTAACTATTGTGGCCGCTATTACTAGCATCAGTCTTTGCATTGACGCCAATTTAACTCACTCAATAATTTTATTCTGTACTGTTTTGCTGATTTTTAACCGAAATTTCATTCACCTAAATAACGGTGTATTTCTTAGCATTCGACTTATGATTTTACGTAAACCAGCGATTGTCATTTTGTCACTCACATGTTAACGACAATGAACATTTGCCAGTAGAATGAGTTGCCAGTAGTTGGGGAAATGCGCTATAAAATTATATGCAATTATATGAAATGAACTGCTAAATACTTTTTCTATTGACTACAAATTTTCAGTTTTAATTTTAGTATTATTTTGATAACAATTGATGGCTTATATTTTGATTCAATGAATACTGAGTTGATTTTATAAAAATTGAAAAGTAGCGCTTAATTTATTAGTGCATTAATGAATGATGGATTTAAAAAATCAAAAAAAAAGAACTATAAGAAAAAAATTTTTAAACTGCATTGCTTAGATTATCTAAAGTTTTAACTAGTTTTTATTTTAACTACTACAATGTGATGTCAAAATGTGGCGCAAACTAAAAGTTTGTCACTAAATTTCATTTATTTTACGACTAACTTAATTAAACAAATCTTACTATTATTAACTAACACAATAATGCAACTTAAATGTAATAATTATATCAAAAAATCAATTCAATCAGCTAACTAAATCATATCAAAACCACAAACAAACAAAAAATGTTTAACAAATACAATAAAAATAAACAAGCAAATACAAAATCAACAACAACAACAACAACAACAGCAACTGCAACAAAACTGCCAAAAAACCAAAACCAAAAATAAAAATAAAAACACAAAAACAAAACAAACAAATAATTAATAGTAATAAAATACAATAAATAAATGAAAAACAACTAAAAAATCGGATATAAAGAAAACAAAACAAAATGGTTAACAAAACATCGCTAAACTCAAATCTGAGGCAGCATATTTAACAAAAACAAAAATACAAAGAAAAAAACAAGCTAACAAATGTCCAAACGCAGCGCATTAAATGCACATGGAGCTAATACACGCCAGAGCGCTGCAGTGCCTATTGGTGTATCTTAAAGATACTTATTATTTAAAGCATATTATTATGCGTATAACTACTAAACCAAAGAAATTATGTATGACATAGTGAAAGAGCAGCAGCCGCAGCAGCAGCGTTGCAAGCATATATATTGCAGCGTTGAGGCCGCCAATGCTGTAGCATTTAATTAGCAAACGCAAACAACAACAACAACAACAACAAGAAACTAGACACACGAGATACAAGATACAAGGTACATTTAGAAAATATATACACAAAGTGTATATAAAAGCTAAAGAAACTCAAATTACCAAAAAGCATTTTTGCTTTGTACGCAAAACAATTTTGAGCAGGATACCAACTAAAACAACAAGAACAACAACAACAACAGCAACAACGACGAGGACAAGCACAAGCACATAAACAACAACAACAACAACGCCGGTGTCGCCGCCGCTGCTAAAAGATATTGGCGAAATTACAAATTCCACCAACTTGTTCGTCATCAACCATTTCTCGCATCGATTTCATCGAAAGATGGGGCCTAACACCGGTTCTGCGACCGCGACAGGATCAACCGCTAAGCGGTGAAAATCTATCAAACGCCTCGCCCCCTCTTCTGCGTGATAGGTAAATTTTTGCACAATTTTCATTTACAACAAATTAACAATAATCAGATACATTTTCAGAAGATACATTTTTTTTCAGATACATATTTAATAGGTTTTACATTATTAAGTATTTAAGTATTGAGTATACAGGTATGACAGCTTTATAACTATTTGTGCTGTTTCTACACATTTCCGAATCACAATATTCGAATCACAATACAGAAAACCAAAAAAGAAGAGAAACTGTCAGATCCGTTGTCAAAGCGTATTATATCTTTATATATGTATATCTACGCAATGCCTTTCAACGTGACTACGCCCCACTTGGTCAACAAAATGCTTAAATACATTACATGCTGTACACGATTATGCGCTAAAATTACATACCGAAAGTTTTTACTCAAGCTTCTCTGCGTAATTGTGCTTCAAAAGTGAGATATTTATCATGGCAGCAGCAAAAGTTCTTTTTGTTTTTGACAAACTTTCGCTAAGAACTTCAGCTTCTAATGCCAAAAATGAAGAAAATTAGAGCTGAATTGTTTAATGATTTGTTTTAAGTAATGGCGTAGTAAACTTTGCTTATCAGTTTTGTCATTACAATTACCTGATGCAGTCTAAGTGAGTTTGCTACGACCTATTTAAGAGACATTTTTTTTTTTGTTTGGTTTTTTTTTTGTTTTAACTTAACCCAGGTTGAAGATGTTTTAATTATATTATCGAGCGTCGGCTTACACGCTACTAGCTGGAAGCTGGAAGCTGACAGAAAGTTTTTGCTCAAATATTTAAGGAACAGCAGCCTAAATCGATATGATGCTTTATATACAGCTAAGTAGCTGGTGAGCAGAGAAATGTCTTAGACTATTGTACATTTTATGCCAACAAAATCATACTTACAGACTAAATAAATCATTCAAACGCTATGTATCTACATAAATCTAAAATCTATGTTTGCGATTGAAATGTAGTTCCATTAACCACATACTTGTAACATTTAAGAATGCGACACAACGCAGAAAGGAAGAACATCCGGAGAGACATATGCAGGCTGCGATAACAGTAATACACACATACATAAGCGTTCAGCGAAGTTCAGCTGTACATGTGTGCGTGAAACGAGCACACAAATCCACACACACACACACACACACACACATGTGCTGCTAACAGTTTACTGCATTACGAAATTATACTAAAGGTGACGTATTCCCCGCAGCTGCGCGCTTTTTCATTTCTCATTTATTTTTTACTCTTATTTATCTCTTACTCTTACGCGCCGGCTCCAGTCGCTAGTAATCCGGAGATTCTTCAGATCATCACAGACCTGATCATGCCTTCTTAAGCTCGGACGTTCTCTCTGACGACGTCCACCCATGAAGATCAGCTTTTTGTCGTAAACCTTTAGTGCTGGAGCTTGGGGATGAGGTGACCAGCCCAGTGCAACCGCTTGAATTTAATGCGCTGAACTTTGTCAACCTCATCATACAGCTCATACAGCTCGTGATTCATACGAGTAATAAACTCGACGCCAACTCTAAGGGGACCAAAAAAATCGACGAAGAATCATTCTCTCGAACACTCCTAAAGACGCCGTATGCGTTGATGTCAGAGTCCATGCTTTTGCGTCATACAGCAGGACCGGGATTATCAGTGTCTTATAGATTTTTATCTTCGTAGTTCGAGAGAGGGCTCTACTTCTAATTTGCTTGCTGAGCCCAAAGTACCAGCGATTAGCAAGCGTGATTCTTCGTCTGATCTCTCGGCTAACGTTGTTGTCACTGGTAATTTCTGTTCCCAGATAGACGAACTCTTCTACAACATTTAAGCTGAAATTCTCCATACTCACAGACCGTCCAAGATGCGCTGATGGGCTGCGAGTGTACACCAAGTACTTCGTCTTGTCCTCGTTCACCGCTAGGCCCATGAGACGTGATTGTTTCACAATCTCCGAGAACCGATGATGTCAATATCATCACCATATGCGAGTAGCAACACTTCCTTATGGAAGACCGTGCCCGACCGTTCTACATATGGGCAGTGGCGTACTCCATCAAGAGATTAAAAAAGTCGCACGATAAAGCATCACACTGCCTGAAACCGCTCTTGGAGAGGTTTCGGAGAGATTCTTTCCTACTCAAACGATACTTTGGGTGTGTGTTAGCGTTCTCATGCGAAGGCGAACGATCTTTGCTGCGATACCAAGTTCAGATATGGCGTTGAAGCACTTTTCCCTTATTGGCATGTCGAAAGTAGCCTTATAATCGACAAATAGGTGGTGTGTGTCTTTGTTGTGCTCACCAGTCGTCTCCAGGATTTGGCGTAAAGTGAAGATTTGGGCACTGGTCGACCGTTTTGGTCTGAAGCCACACTGACCACATTTTAATACATAATATTAATAAATTTAATTTTATAATAAATTTAGCTTGACACTTGCTTATATGCGGATGTGGGGTACATACATATATATCTAATAATAAACTCGAGTAGTAAGTTTGACTAAAAGTGATATTTGATGATAATGATGTTGAGTATGCTCATTGTGTCGAGCAATTGTCTGATTGTCCGTCTGTGCATTATGCTGTCATAAAGTGTAAATGACTGACTCTTTATACATATGTGTTCAGATGACATATGAGTGAGTGAGTACATCTGTAGCTGTATCTGTGTGTGGGTTACATGTGTCAAGTAATGTCAAAGATAGCTGCAGACAAACGCTGATAGGTATTTTTTATAAATACGTTCTCTTGTATGGTCTGCCTGTCTGTCAGTTTTTCAGCCAGCAATTCTTTTGGAACTCAAGTACGCTGAATATTTTTATACTTTATATCTTTTTTTTTTTTTTGTTAAGTTTTTTGTTGTCGCTTTTATATTGTATGTACTACTTGTATTATGCTAAACAAAAAGCTACATGACAAAAGCAGCATTTTAGTAGCTGTGTATATAGATACGTCTATGTAAGCCTACTTATAAAAGGCTACTCTTCACACACCCACACACACACACGGACAAAGACACAGACACATAGACACATAGACACATAGACACATATTGTTTGTATGCCATTGTATTCAACTTGAACAATTCTTTATACAAAAGTTGCTTATTATGTTGTGTGAATGCATATCTCACTTCATACAAATGTATCTCGCATATGCGATAGATACAATTCTCACACACCGTCTGCTATGCTTGAATCTAAATGGCCAACGGTCAATTGCAAAAGTTGACAACAGACAACGTCTATACATACTCGTATAAGTCATTCATTCATTCATTTATACATACATTCATACATTCATTGATTCACTCACTCACTCACTCACTCACTCACTCACTCACTCACTCACTCACTCACTCATTCCATTCAGTTTGCCATTCATTCAAGCATATTTTGCAATTTTACGCTTCAGCTAACTAGCCGAGACATATGAGCAATCTACGAGTGTATAGTATACCAGGCATATATATATATATATATATATATATATATATATATATATATATATATATATATATATATATATATATATATATATATATATATATATATATATATATATATATATATATATATATATATATATATATATATATATATATATATATATATATATATATATATATATATATATATATATATATATATTTATATATATGAAATATATGCTGCCAATCAAAGTCAAAACTTTTCGTCTACAATACATTTTTTTTTTTTTTTTTTTTACTTTTTTGTCAGTTTTTTTTTGCACAATAGCAAGGAAAATGATATAATCATAAACTTGTAAATGACAACAAAAATGTATTGTACAAGCGCACACATAATCAGTTTCATTAGCATCATCATCATCATCATTGTCATTGTCATCATCATCATCATAATCATCGTTTAGAACATCAGCAGGCAACATTTTCGAGTAAATTGAAGTCATTGCTTTTCGTTACATTTCATTAGATTCGATGCGATGCGATCCAATGCAATGATGAAGCCATAACAATATCCTTTGACAATATCCTATAATCGTTTGAATGAATTGACACAATGACACTGTCGACGTTGACAACAAACGCAACAACAATAATGATTACAACGACCGCAATGACATTAAAGACATTGCCATTCATACTATACCATACCCAAAGAAAAGCCAAAAGAAAATGACGCGCTGACGGCACAAAATGGCGGAGCAGTTCTTTTTTTTATACTTTGATTTTTAACAATGAAAATGATACGAGTTTGCGATGTGTTAAAGTAATTATTAGTTATACAGGCAGACAGAAGCACAGAAAGCAGTTGGGCGCCAAAACGTAGTCGTTTAACAACTTCGATATAGTTTTTCTTACGCCAATTCATGAATAATGCCAAACAGTACTCGTAGTCGAAACATTGGGTTTTTCTACTGATTTCTATCTGACATCTATATATCATGTTCGCGCTCAATGGCTGTGAAACATAAATTTAATGATGCAGATTGCGCAAAATTTGAGCGTTACTTGTCTAATAACTGCAAGTGCCAACATCCGAAGTCATGTCGGTTACTTCTGGACTGTTACTGTTATTCTTGATCAACTCGAACGGAGACGTATTATACTAGCCATGTCCGTTTTAGCATGCATACCACTACTGTACGCTCAGTTATCGATATACACATAGTTATTGAAATCGATACGGTGACTCGCTGGCGGCACTAGCAAAAATTTTGTTGATCGATTTTTTTATTAAAAACTTGTTTAATGTTTAAAAGCGGGTCAGCTTACCTAGGCGGGCTAAAGCTGCCGAGATAACGAAGTATCAGTAAGTCCCGCTGCCCTGATAGCCAGCCCTGATGTTGAGGCATTGCAGCAGTTTGTAAACATTTTGTATTTTAAAGTGTTGTCTTCCAGCTACGCTAACCCTCTAACTCTGTTCTTTAGTTACTGACTTCGGCGGCATACCTCAATTTCGTCAAATTGCTTTTGGGCTAAGAGATCTGTTTGCATTGGCGCGTGTTTTATAAAAAACACCAAAATAAAACAAACAAACAAACAAACAACAAAAGCTTCGATTCTATTAAAGTTAGTGCCGATTATCTTGTCATCAGAGCTTGTCTTGGTCTAAAAAATTTTATTTAAATAATTATAGCAATTTATAAAATTTGCTTACGTTGCTTTACAAAATGGCCGCCATAGTAAGAAGAAGAAGAAACAGCATCAATAGAGACGTCAATTGCAGCACTTCAACTTCGACTTGACTTTTGTGTATGTGGTCCTTAGTCGGCGCTGTTGATGTTCTTCTTCTTTTATTGTTGCTTCTTCTTCTTCTTCTCCTTTTGACATTGTTCTTGACTTTTGTACGCTTTTTTAGCTGACATCATCAGGAGCAGCAACAACAACGACAACAACAACAACAACAACAACAACAACAACATCAAAAGCATTAAAAACTTACAAACAATAGAAAATTTCTACTACGACGTCATCAGGATGCTCATCATCAACAACAGCATCCATGTTTGTTTTTGATGTGACAAGCATGTGCAGGACGAATGAGTACAAAACGTATGAAGCGACAGAAAGACGGTTGGACAGACAGACAGACAGACAGACAGCTTGTTTTATTTACTGGCATATGAGCTCATAGCAGTCTTTCATGTTCTTGTTGTTTTGATACCCTATGCATTTCTTATTAATGAAGTAGCATACTTAGTCTCTTGAATTTTCAATCTGTGCAAATATAATGTAAAATGTAAGATATCGGAGCTCCATGCATATAACTATATTCACTAAACAGATGAGTTTATTAAGTATTTTCAAATAAGGAAAGTTCTCGTTTAACTTTTCTTGTTCTGGCATACTGAACAAACAAAAATAGTGACCGGCTAAACAAGAACTCATTTGTGCTCTTATGTTTATAGTCTGAATCGTTCGAATGACCAGCAGTAACGAGTTAGCATACTAGTTTACGATAAAAACGGAAAAATAAGTATAAATATACACATTTTTGTATCAGAATTACTCTTAGTCAGAATTACTCTTAGCTTCTTTAATTTTCATTTGTTAAGTATGCCAGAAAAGAAAAAGAATTTTCTTTCTTTGGAATAACTTAATAACTTCGTCAATTTTAAATCGATTTTTATGATTTAAATGTCATTTTATTGACAATATAATGCTGCAATAATGCCATTTTGTATGGAATAGGACATCGTTTAAATGAACGAATCGCCACCGTTTGCAGTGCTGCATTCGATCTGCATTCTGGCTGACTGGCTGGCTGGCTTGTTAATGCAGTTTATCTCTTGAGACAGCACAATCTTATACGCATGGTAGCTCAAATCTCACTGGCGTTGCCAAAATGTTCATGTTCTTTCTCAACACTGGTTACTGGCTTTTCTCCATTCTCACTCTGGTAGGTGGCTTAAGTTTAATAACAGTGTACTCAATTGACTGCACACATGAATTGACTGCACACATGAGTTTCCGCTAACAGTTTCAAAAGATCTAAACACATCCTTTGGCATATGAAATCAATACACATTGCAGAGTATACAAGCTTCGTTTATACTTTATGCTTATTGTGTGTTGTTGGCTTGCTTGAAAGTTATATGTGAGAGAGAAAGTTAGAGAGTGCGAAAGAACGAAAGTACGAACGAAAGGACGAAGCAGGATAGCGCGTTTAGAGGCAGCACAGCATGACGTATGAGTAACTTAAGTTTGTGATATGTAAAATATGTCATTGTTCTTCTTATTGTTGTTGTTGTTTTTCGTATTATTATTATTTATTTTTACAAGTACGCCGCTGGCTACAACACCGAGAACATCGCATTGCTGCCCTACCATCCTGCCCTTCACCTTCATCTCCACCAATATATACACACACACACACACACACACCAACTAAACCTAAACCACCTACAATTTAACGCTGCAAGCGGCATGTCGACTCATACAAGTGGCTGCCCATTATTGTAAAATGTTTTTCTGGCATGCAATTCAACTGAAATAAAAATAAAAACTCAAAAAAAAAAAATGAAAAAATAGTTTTGAAAGAATAACCGAAGCTGCAATACGCTTTTCTTATATATGATTTTATTAAGGAAATAATTTATTTTACAGCGCCAAAGAATTCAAAATAAGACTATAAAATTGTAATAAATAGAAGTGTTTAAGTAATTAAGTTTAATGAAACTACAATATCTCCTAGAGTTTACGAGATCTAGACTTTCATACAGACAGACAGAGGCACAGATACCGAAAAAACTTCATATAAAAAAAACGCTGTCAAACAACAATCAAAAATTTTCGGCCCGAACTGTTTTTCATCGAGTACTCAGATAACAAAAATGTCTGCTACAGAAAATACTTTATACACTCAGATGACAAAGAGTTTGATCTTTTGCATTTTCGTCAGAAAAAAAACCAAAAAATAATCAATATGTGTCGACTTTTCACCTAATAAACATCTGATTTTAGTATTTGCTGTTGATTTGGGAATACTGTTTTTTTGTTTGGTTAACATTAGCAGTAATAATTCACCATTTCGGTAGCAACACTTTTCATCGAACTCAGTATTGGGCTTAAGAAAAAAATTATATTCCATTTAAAGATTATTTTTACATACATATAAAGATCTAAAATTAATGTACGATAGAACATTCTGGCGCATTCTGGAAGTCTTTCGAACACTTTTCATTTAGAATATACTTGTTGCGAAAAAGTTCCATGGTTAATCGAATTAGTTGCTCCGATAATACTATCGGTATTAAAAACATCGACAGTTTTTTGGTCATTTGCACATCACTAGCTCTAACACTTCATTTGGTATCACTAATTTGGTAGTCGTTCATGCTAAAATGGCAAACCAAACTGAGCACTAATGGTTTAAACCCTGTTGAATAATGGAACCTCTTAAACAACGTATATAAACCTACAACACTTTCTAGAAACTAAGATGTCAAACTTCTCAATTTACCGCGTAAACATGTCTTCTTTAACGCGCTTTGCACACTGTAAAGTGTATTAAAAATCAAATCTAAAACAAAAGCTAAATTTGAATGTCTATGAAGGTGTCGGCGTTATGTAGGTGTACATAAACTGTATATATATACTGTATATATATATATATGTATATAAAATAGCATATAAAGTATTAAATTGGCTTTTATAATATTGCAATTTTTATTGTTGCTGTCGCCGACAGTCCTTGTCGTGTTTAATTGTGTTTTCGCCCAGCAGCAAGCGTCCTTACAAATACAGAAACCGTAAATGCGGCAAATCGAACAAAAACCTAATACCCTGCCACCATGACACTCGCATGGCTCACTTTATACTTGCTACAGCATGCAACTGCTATTTCCTTTCTGCCATCCTGTCATGCTGACTGCCTGCCATGCCTGCTTTCGCATGGCGTGGCGTGCGGCAAAAACCAATTTTAAACTGTTTGCATACCAAAAATATACACATCAGAGACTTTGCAGCAAATAGTGACGCTGCAAACATTTCAAGGATATAGGATGCGAACTAACAAACATGTACATATCGTATATATCGTATATAACGTAGATACATATATAGATAAAAACAACGACTTGTCCTGACTATCTAATACACAAACTGACGCATCAATGCCACAAAACACACAAAAATTCTACTTTCAAATAAATATAATAGCTTTTTTTCTTTCTTTATTTGCACTTAATATCATCGCATAAAGATATAATCAAATCGATGTATAAACAACGTTGAAACTTATAAATATGGAAAATTACATTTTGAGAAAAAAAACAATATAAAAAACAAGACATACTTTATTGAATTTTTAAAACTCTGCATACAAAATATTCGTAAACGTAGTCTTTTGGCTTTGTTGAACTTTCACAATGTATTTACCATAACATAGCGAAGCCAGTAGCGGAGAAGATTCCATAAACTATACATTGTATATCCGTATATTCCTGAACAGCGCAACATGGCGAATCGATTTAGCCATGTCCATCCATCCACTCATACGTCCGTTTGTACGTCTATGTCTGTCGGAGAGAAAAGTTCAATGCCTAGCGAAGAGTTAGAGAAACTAAACTCACGATATAGACGCTCTAGGTGCCGCACAGTTGCATGTATATGTTAAAATTTCATAGCACACAACGGTTTTACCGCTGTGTTACAAAACCAAGCCATTTTTTCAAATATTTGTTACAATTTTATAGAAATCTTTCAAAAAATATCAAACTTTTCGTTTACAAATGTATGAGAAGATGTATAAATACAGTGGTGTGCAGTGTTTAAGCCGTTTTCCAAAACTTAGCATAATTCTCTTGATATTTCATGCAAAGCCAAGTAAAAATTTTTTACAAAAATATTTTGCCCAACTTTTTTGAAACTCTAAATTTTCTATTTTTTATGTAAAACCTTAGCAAGCGTATTATTATTTGTTTCATTTGTAGCTGACAAACGCCTTCAGTATTGTGTGAAAAATTCAGTCTAAAACAATCTTTCGAACGAAAAACATCGCAGCAAAAAAAAAAATAAATAAATAAATAAATTCAAAATTTATAGTGAAAAACTCGTAAACAACTAATATTAATAAGTATAAAGTGTAAAGTTTGTTATTTATTTCGTTAAGTTGGTCTTCTTTTTTTTGCGTTTTAATCGTCTGATCACGTGGGTCATGCATGTACACGTAAGTGTAAAGTTTGTACGGTGTGCTCACTACTAGGGTGACCAGATGTGCCCGCTCAGGGGAACCTGTTCTGTTTTTGCGCGCCAGTGCACGTCTCCCCCATTTTCCATTTTCAAATAATACCATTTCCGATAGATTGCGCAGGCATGCCCTGCAATTTTTCGCCTCTGGTAGCTTCTGAATTATCGCGCGAGGGAATCCGAAAGGTATTTGGTCCGTGGTCCGCGCGGGTATATGTCACGCTTACAGCTTACAAGCGTACACAGCGTGTGCAGCTGCATTTTCTGTTTTTCTATGTATGGGCGTGGCAGCTATCATTTTTCGAATTGATCTCATTTTTCTTACTTCCCTTTACATACTTGTATGTAGCAAATCCATTACCGAAAATGCAACAATGAATGAATTGCTGAGAAATATCGAAAGTCGGTTCAAACTGCGTGTTCGATTGTTTCAAACAGGGAAAAAATTGAAAAATGTAATTTTTCTGGGTTTTCACTTATATTTATAACACTCTGACAGACGTAGAGATTCCCAAAAACAAGCACAACAGTAATTCAGATCTTAATTACAATAATATTAAATTTTGTTGTTGTTGCATGTACGTCAACATTTTCGTCCATTTCTGAAAAACTTATTTCCACTGCAATTTATGTCGACAAAGAGGATGATAAGTTGTGTTCCAATTTTCGGTCTGTTGAATCTGGTCACCCTTTCATTGCAGAATTGTCTCTTGAAATATTTTCAAGCGTTTTTTACTTTTTGTTTTTAGTAAGTCACTGATTTGCGCTCGGGCATATTGATGTAAAGGATATACAATATACTAGGATAACTAAATTTTGAAGCTTGGTTCGTCGGCGCGGATGCATTTTGAAGTAAAGGATATACAATATACTGGGATAACTACATTTTGAAGCTTGGTTCGTCGGCGCGGATGCACTTTGAAGTAAAGGATATAAAATACACTGGGATAACTACATTTTGAGGCTTGTATCGTCGCCAAATTATATTTACTCTAACTTGACACTTCCCTTTGAGACTATCTGAAGATCTGATTTGACTATCTGAAGCATTACTTTTGGATTTTCGACTGTATACGTATGCTTAGTGTTTTCGTTTAAAAATTTTATGTTGAAATTTAAAAAAAGAAAAATTAAAAATGCGTCAAAATTTTAGGTCAACACGAAAAAAAAAAATTTTGTTGAATTTATTGGTATTTGGGGAAACTCAATTCAAGCATCTTTCTGCATTTATATAAGCTAGGCCCGCTTATCGATCGAAACTCGGACATTTACGCCGGCCATGTTTTTATTTCGTTACAAAACCCCGTATTATAGATGAATAGTGAATAATGCTCATTTATTTGCCACTTCGTTTTCATACAACAAGGAATATTGAAAAACGATTTGCGAATTATAAATGCTATTAAGTTCATCTACTCATTTTTTCCCTTTTTTATTAGACACCTCAAAATAGGACGAACAAATTTGTGTTTAATAAATATTTATTCATAAATAAAGCTTGAATTTAATATGAAGTTAACATGAATATAAAACAAAAAACATAATTTGAATGAGAATAACCAACATGAAGTGTGTTAGACAGCAACACCTTCTGCAGGTTATTTCATTTTACGGTTAGCAAAGAATTGAAACAATTTAGAGAATAAACATTAATAACATTGGAACGCCTACATTACATGATCGAACGTCGCGATGAGAACCAAGCATCCTAATAACAACTACTAGTTAAGTTAGTCTCCATTAGCTGCAGTGTTTTTGGCAGCAGCATTTTTAAATTTTCTTTCGTCTGTCAAAAGGAGAAAGTGGATTCTAGCACAGTGAGCCAATCCTTGTAGCGTTGGTTCTCGGAGAAGGAAAACTCGTAAAACCACACACGCACAGTTCTAGTTTGCATTTCTTGCAGAACACATCCCGGATATAATACACTCCAGTTGATAGTGCGACTTTATGCCACGACGTTCGCCATGGATAACATTTATGACGCATTTGAACATTTTAGCCGGCGTGCTGGCATCTGAGACATTATATTCGATAATGTTTTCGCAATTGGATAACTTCACATCACAGCCAAAGAATAGTTCCATGAACGTTATCAATTTTTCTTTAAATAACAATTTTATTTTATGTTTTTCTTTTTTGCTATTTTCCGTCTTAACAAACGCTTTGACTTTGAATGGAAAATTTTTTACATTAATGAGAAAGCCTACTTGATAAAAAGTTTATTATGTCAACTTCACAAGGTGAATAGCGGACGAGCATGAAATGATGAACGAAAATAGCGCAACGACGAGAGACGGTCAAAGAATTAATGCGCCCATGCAATAATGGGCGCTATCTCAATTTCACTTATTGTGGGGTTTTAAAACTGGAGCCTAGAAAGTCGTTTTAGTTATAGCGATCAATTTTCATTTAGCCTAACATTCTCAATATTTTTGGCTTCGACTGGAAAATTTTGACATGTGAGTGGTGCGCTTTATTCCATTAACAGCTGTTTATAGTGATGATAGTAAATGCGATATGATATCAATAATTAATCGGTCATTTCGTCGTAAATAGGTTCTTCGGAAATTTAAAGTTTGTGAATAATTTTGTTCACACTGGAAATACTATATTAAGCAACAGTTATCAGAGAACTAAGAAAAAGGAAAAAATGAGCGCACATAATGCAAATGTTAATGAGGTATTGCACTGCGTTGCCGATAGTTGTATTTATGTGTATGTATGTGGTCAGCAGTTAAAACTAAAATAAATGTATTATATGTTTGACCATGATGAATATATTTGTAACGCTTCAAGATGTACTCAGACTGTGAAATTAATTTATTATTTTTATTAAGAAATTATTTTCCTGTTTCGAATGTTTTCGCTTTCGTTTTTTTATACTTTCAATACATTTTCGTGCTGACATTGCATGCAAATCAGATTCGTGGGAGTTGCAGGAGATGCAGTGTTTCTCCGCAGCAGCAGCTGTCGCAGCAAATAAGCAAATATGTGTTGCATAGTTGATGGCCCCAATAATGCGACACCATGGCACACCATGCGACACGAGGCCAAATTGTGTCGCAAACAAGTTCGCAAACAGCAAAAACAATAACGATGAATGTTCTCTTGATGCCAACGTATGTACACACACATATATATATATATATATATATATATATATATATATATATATATATATATATATATATATATATATATATACATATAAATAGTGCGAGTTACGAGTAAAAACAATTCCAGCTGCCAATTGCCTATTTGTGAGTTTGTACGCCAGCGTATCTCCATACTGACTATATACTATATACATATGTATATGTATATACATACTGAGTATATATTTAAGCATTTTAAAAATTGTTGTTGTTTTGTTCAAAGCTGCTCCTGCTGATCCTGCGGCCGCCATTTGCGCACATAGTCACAATTTTAATTGCATTGCATTGAAAAAAAACCGAAACAAAAAAAAAGAATTTTAAAACCACGGCATGGCCTCAGCCTCAGTGGCAGAGAATTGAGTTCTCCTCCGCGGCACGCTGAAACCTCAGAACGCTCCGAATCAATGATGAAGCCGCTCGTATACTGCGCCTACTCGACAGCAGCAACTGTTGCTGCGCGCTCATTTATTATGCAAATTTGTGTAAATTTTAATTTGTTTTTGTTTTTTGTTTTGCAATATTTTGGTTATAAATAAATACGAACATTCTGATGTAAACATATTTTTCTGTTTTGATTTGGTATGCTTCTGTGGTTTATTTTAAAATTTAAAGTGACGCAAATGAAATTTTACTTGTAAAAGCAGTGGAACAACCACCAGATATGTCAAAAGAATATATATATTGCACTATATACATATACTATAAGAAAGTTAAGAGTTGAGGAGTCTGAATATATTAGACAGTACACTCTACTCTGCCATGAGAAACGAACTTCCGAAAGAGCTTGTCATTTCTAATTGGTTTTCACAATCAGGCTTTTATAATAGGGACACGTTTATATGATTTGTTCCGCAAGTAACGAAACAAAAAATATGGTCGGCGTAAATGTCCGAGTTTCGATCGATAAGCGGGCCTAGCTTATATAAATGCAGAAAGATGCTTGAATTGAGTTTCCCCAAATACCAATAAAATCAAAAAAAAAAATTTTTTTTCGTGTTGACCTAAAATTTTGACACATTTTTAATTTTTCTTTTTTTAAATTTCAACATAAAATTTTTAAACGAAAACACTAAGCATTTTTAAGTATACAGTCGAAAATCCAAAAATTATGCTTCAGATAGTCAGATCAGATCTTCAGATAGTCTCAAAGGGAAGTGTCAAGTTAGAGTAAATATAATTTGGCGACGATACAAGCCTCAAAATGTAGTTATCCCAGTGTATTTTATATCCTTTACTTCAAAGTGCATCCGCGCCGACGAACCAAGCTTCAAAATGTAGTTATCCCAGTATATTGTATATCCTTTACTTCAAAATGCATCCGCGCCGACGAACCAAGCTTCAAAATTTAGTTATCCTAGTATATTGTATATCCTTTACATCAATATGCCCGAGCGCAAATCAGTGACTTACTAAAAACAAAAAGTAAAAAACGCTTGAAAATATTTCAAGAGACAATTCTGCAATGAAAGGGTGACCAGATTCAACAGACCGAAAATTGGAACACAACTTATCATCCTCTTTGTCGACATAAATAGCAGTGGAAATAAGTTTTTCAGAAATGGACGAAAATGTTGACGTACATGCAACAACAACAAAATTTAATATTATTGTAATTAAGATCTGAATTACTGTTGTGCTTGTTTTTGGGAATCTCTACGTCTGTCAGAGTGTTATAAATATAAGTGAAAACCCAGAAAAATTACATTTTTCAATTTTTTCCCTGTTTGAAACAATCGAACACGCAGTTTGAACCGACTTTCGATATTTCTCAGCAATTCACTGCGATTTTATGAGCGAAAAACGATTCGCGGGCAGTTGCATTGTTGCATTTTCGGTAATGGATTTGCTACATACAAGTATGTAAAGGGAAGTAAGAAAAATGAGATCAATTCGAAAAATGATAGCTGCCACGCCCATACATAGAAAAACAGAAAATGCAGCTGCACACGCTGTGTACGCTTGTAAGCTGTAAGCGTGACATATACCCGCGCGGACCACGGACCAAATACCTTTCGGATTCCCTCGCGCGATAATTCAGAAGCTACCAGAGGCGAAAAATTGCAGGGCATGCCTGCGCAATCTATCGGAAATGGTATTATTTGAAAATGGAAAATGGGGGAGACGTGCACTGGCGCGCAAAAACAGAACAGGTTCCCCTGAGCGGGCACATCTGGTCACCCTAGTAGTGAGCACACCGTACAAACTTTACACTTACGTGTACATGCATGACCCACGTGATCAGACGATTAAAACGCAAAAAAAAGAAGACCAACTTAACGAAATAAATAACAAACTTTACACTTTATACTTATTAATATTAGTTGTTTACGAGTTTTTCACTATAAATTTTGAATTTATTTATTTATTTATTTTTTTTTTTTGCTGCGATGTTTTTCGTTCGAAAGATTGTTTTAGACTGAATTTTTCACACAATACTGAAGGCGTTTGTCAGCTACAAATGAAACAAATAATAATACGCTTGCTAAGGTTTTACATAAAAAATAGAAAATTTAGAGTTTCAAAAAAGTTAAGCAAAATATTTTTGTAAAAAAATTTTTCTTAGCTTTGCATGAAATGTCAAGAGAATTATGCTAAGTTTTGGAAAACGGCTTAAAGATTGCACACCACTGTATTTATACATCTTCTCATACATTTGTAAACGAAAATTCTGGGTGCTGGAATATATTTTCATACGCTTTTAAAGTAGCAGAATTCGAGAAAAGGTTTCAGATGGTGTTAAATATCTGCCGCCTTTATCGCATTACATAGAAAATAGTATCAAATATCTATAAAAATTCAACTAAAAGTGACAGCAACTCAACGAAAATTGTTAACTGGCACAACGTACACCGGTCTTAAGACTTTTTTTTCGGGTGAGTTTTCCGTTTGTATGCGTGTTTGTACTGTCAGCGTTGTGTCAAATTTGAAATTCGAAGTACTTCTTACTAAGCGGGGAAGGTGTTGGTAGTATACGAGACAAGCTTTAAAAGTTCAGTTGGTTCTTTGGTTCATTGTTTGATTCTGCATCGTGTCATGCAAATAAAATTACGCTACCCCTCAACTTCCTCGTTCGACCGTGCACTTTTCTTTGTACGCTCGTTCGTTCGTTCGTTCTTTGGTGTGTTTGCTTTCATTTGTAGTTCACTATGCTGTATGTCAAACTATGCTAACGAACAAACGCAAAAAAACAAAAAAAAAACAAAAAATGCTTAACAAATTCAATGACTGCAACACACACACACACACACACACACACACAGACACAAACACACAGGGGCATTGAATGCCGTTTGTGACGTCATTCATCGTACAACAACAACCACAACAACAAAGACCCAATGCAATGCAGCCAAGTTTTTCTTATTGCAAACACCTTGCCTTGTTGTTGCTTTTATTGTTGTTGATGTTGGTGTTGTTGTTGTTGTTGTTGTTAATTATGAATGTGTTTGTGCGTCTTTACATACTTTATTGCTCTCGGCGGTATTTTCTAACACAGCAAAAACAAAACAAAAATCAACAACAAAAAAACTATGCACAAAAAAAATGTATTGAAAATAAAAAAAGTTGCTGCGTTTATTTGTCACCCAGCGCAATTTTTTTGTGAAATTCTTGCGTACAGCTGCAACTAACCTAAATTCAATAGTGCGCGCACTTTTTCTCTCTTTCTCTCACTTTGTGCTTTGTGCTTTTGTGCGCAACAAGAAAAAATAAAAAAAAGCAAATAAAAAAAATGTGTTTGTTTTATGATTGATTGTCTTTGCATGTATTTTTTCGTATTTTGATTTATGCGTAAAAGCAATTGTACATTTTTATTGCATACTTTGTGGTGCATTCATTCTGTATCTCTCTCTCTCTCTCTCTCTCTCTCTCTCTTTCTCTCTCATTGCGTGTCTTGCACACTAGCTGCACTACAAAAAGAAAAATATAAAATATAAAAATATTATACAATAATAAATAATAATTTCCAAAAATAAACATACCAAATCAACAAAATTATAATTGAGGCGTCAAGGTAGCGTAAGTGTTTGAGGGAGTAAGACAGGTGGAGAGAGAGAGAGAGAGAGAGAGAGAGAGAGAGATAATTACATCTATATACAGACACACACACACACACACAGAGCCATGAATAATGGCTGCCTTGACCGGCATACATTGACATACAGACACAGACACAGACACAGCCAAAGACATTGGCTTGCATATTTGAAAAAAAAAAAAAGGAAATAAAAAACATTTTTTAGTTTTAGTACTAAACAGCTTTAGTTACTTACGTTCTATATACTATATATATAAGTTACAGTGGTATGAAAGCTTAAGCAAGTTGCATACGCAATAATAAAGCTTTTATTTAGCTTCGCTTTGTATTTATTAAAATTTAATAGCACTTATAATTCACAAATTGTTTTTACATATTCATAAACTTTTGTTTTCTTTTTTTTTTTTTTTTGTTCACTAAACTGTAGTTTGTTAACGATTTTCCATACAATTCGCATATAATGTTCAGCTACAATATTTAAGAAAATCTATATATATGCAACGGTTACATATAAATCGTTATTAGCGAATTGAAAATGCTGTACAAGAACTCACAGTCACACGCTTTTTTTTTTTTTTTGCTTTACGCGCACACAATTGATATGTCGGCAGCATTGTAGTAAAAGTGTACGCAGACGACCATTAAAATATAAACAAGCTAACAAAAAAAACCAACAAGGAAACAAACGACATGTTCTAATGTCTTTTTTGTCGCTTTACGTTTATGCATTTGCATAAATCCATTTGATATTAAATAAGTAAAAGATAGTACCAGTTTTAAGTGAATTTAAATCACAAAATGAAAAAAGCAACATTTCAGATTATCTTACAATATAATTCTAAACAAAAATAAACAGTTGGCTTTGACAAAAACTTTACTTCGGTTAAACTGTCACTCATAATCAATATTCGTTTGCTTTTTTTAGTGAGCGGCTTGTATCTCTCGAAATATTTTTTTGAAAATATAAAAAAATTCTAATTTTCAAATTTAAACGCGCATAGTAAACGGATATCACGTAAGTGTGAAACAATTTCAAATACAACTAACTACGGTACAACCGTTTCCTTTGTATACTGCACACAAAATTTCATACCGTGTTGAACCAAAAAACATAGGCAGGCGTACAGATAGACAAACAGACAAACAGACAACCCATCCTGCTCATGTGACGCTACAACCGTTCAGCAGTCATGACCCCACGCAGGAAGACGCACCGGCCGCCACAGTCTAGTGCGCGCCGATGCCTGTTATTGTTCATACCAAGTTTTCGGAGGTCCTGCCAAACATTGCAACGTAAGCTCGCTAGCCATATTCGTCGATGACGTTGGTCACCAATTAGATGTAGGTTCTCCATGTAAACACTCCGCGCTGGAGCTCCGCTGTCCACCCCGCCGTTGTGCCGGCGGTCGTCTTCAAAGAGTGAAGGTAACCAAATCCAGCGCACCAATCCCTTGCCTTCGCGCAATTCTCTCACGACGGTAAGCATGTTAAGGGGATACGTGACCTGGGCGGTTTGCAAAGAAATTCGTTTTTATTCATTCTCAAGTGAATGGCAAACAATAACATTCCCCAGTACGGTGGATCTCTACAAACGACCCCAATTCCCAATATACGAGCATAGCTAGCTCAAATCGCTGCGTCGGCCTGTTCTATCATATTTGTAGATATATACCTTTTGAGGCCTACGTTGTCTGCGTTACGAAGTTTCAAATGAACTCTTTTTATACTATGTGTGAAGCGTACAATATATTAAACCATAAACCATCATTATACTAATTGAGCACTTCATTCTATTTAGTTTTAAGCTGTAAAATGTCCGACAGAAATGCTGATGAGGTAAATGATGAGCAAAATCAAGCTCAAAAAGAACAATCTCAGTTGGAGCAACAAAACTCCACACCGCATGCACAAGCGCTTGAAGGTTTAAGAGAAGCTTCGCTATCGGCTGCAGAGCCGTACAATACTTTTAGCAACACAGTTGCAGAAAACATTAATGAAGTTGATACTGAAATTTGCCAGACATCCTCGACTAGAAGACTCAACAATTTCGAACCCAACTTTGGACTACAACATCGTATTATCGAAGGAATTTGTTCGGAATACAACAATAGGCAAGAGTCCAATGCCTCCTCAACGATCACATCCGCTGGACCGAGTGCAATACGTAATTGGCAGGCTGGTAAGAGAATACGGGGCAGCAGCAGCAATCGGAGCAGTTCCATGGATGAAGATCAACTGGTGCATAGTTGCGAAAACAATCCAAAACTCGAATTTAATTCAAGCGAATTTGGCGCTGCAGAAACTTCCGATGTGTCGGACGAAGTAATAGTTAAACCTTGTAGAAAAGGAAAACAAAATTGTGGCGGAATGGACATACTAGCATCGACAACAATAAGTCATATGAAGCATAGCCAGGAAGCTTGGAAGAAATTTGAGTCCGAACAAAATGAAAAAAATAAACAATATCTGATCCGCGAGAGTAGCGTAAGCGATTTGCGCGCAGATGTGGAGAGCAGTGCAACCGCATCATCTAGCAGTAATTCTTGCACGTATAGGCGAAAGAACATGAATGTCTTGACTCCTTTTAGGCCAAGCATGTGCTCGCTGCAATCAAACGAATCTATATACGAATTACAGCCGTGGCTGTTTGCACAGCAAACAGATGACGCGCGCATGCTATCAAATGCAACAATAATTGCTGAAGGTGATGATCTTGCTGGTGACGAGTCTGCTACTCATACAGCCTCCTCGGTTGCCTTTGCTTCAAATGAAAAGCAGCCAAATGAGCAAGAAGATGCAAACGATGATGAGAGCAATGCAAAGCAATAAAGCAACTGCAGATTGCTGCCTTCCATCCAATGTGGGCAGTTAAAACTACACAAAGACTTACTATTATTATATATATTTTTTTTAATTCACAACAACAACAACGACAACAAAATGTGTAATGAGTCGTTTATCAGATTGTTTAAACCCTACAAGTGCAGTCAAAGTGTCAGTCAAAGAATGGTTCTAAAATTTTCATGTGAGCCGCAAAGTCTTCGCTTTTAAGAATGGCGACGCTTTATAACCAAAGGGAACTATAGATAGTATTCCTTTCTAGTATTTTATAAAGTGCTGCAATAGCTATTATAATATTTTTTACTTGAAAGAACAAACAAAAAAACACTACCGGAATTAAAACACTTTATCCAATAACAGATTAGTTTAGCGTGTATTATAATCGCGAACGGTTAGAACAAAATGTGACAAGTTAAAGATATTCTATTATATACAATACAACAAAAGCAAACGTTACTTAAAGCAAAAAAATTTTTTTATTTTTATTTTTGTTGAACTACTCAATGAAAACAATTGAGTTATTCTACTATTCGGGGCCAATGTGCAACATATAGTATAGTTTTGAGCAATCTGCGTCATTAAATTTGTATTTGAGAGTCATCGGCTGACGTACAGAAATCAGAATGATGTCTAGATAAATCCAATATTTCAACAACTGCTTGCCACTCTATGCATGTCAGACACAAACTTAATAATGCAGATTGCTCAAAACATTTTGAAAAAATACAACTGCCTGCCGTATTCAGCTCGAGTGTTTCTGAAATTACTCTCATGTTTAAGAATGCTTCTAAAATCTTCATGTAAGCCGTAAAGTCTTCGCTTTTGAGATATTAAACTCAATGTAACCGGTGGGTGCTAAGCATAGTATCCCTTTCTAGTATTTTTTTTTTAAAGTGGTGGAATACCTACAAGTATTCTTAATGTGCGGGCGATGCCTTCCATTGTTTGAGCTATATTGGCCACCAAGCGATGGAATCGAAGGTGATTACGGCTTGAATGATTTTTGTTAAGTGGCCATAGATTTTGTATTCATATCCATTTTGTTACCGCAAGACTTACATTACAGCGTCAAGCCGTTTAGGCTAAAAAACGTGGGTTTTTTTCTAAATATTCCTTCTTGTGTTAGACTATTCACACAGAGTTTGAGTAGTATTATCGGTTTGTCTGAAAATTTGTAACGCAATAAAGGAGGCATCGTAGACGCCCATAAAGTATATCTATCCTTAATCAGCTCGACGGAGACGAGTCGTTCTAGCTGTCCGTCTGTCTGTCCGTCTGTATGTTGATATGCAATTTTTTAAGATAAGTTGTAAATCGGCACATAGACTTCTTTTTATTCCACTTTAATAGAGTATCAAGATTGACTCGCCAAGCCTACTTTCTGGGGTAGCCCACATACAAACACACCGCCCACTTTTGACTTTTTGTATGAAAACCTTTTTTTATTGTAGTCAATATAAACTTATTAATTAATATGGTAACTGCTAATATACGAACATTAATAGGTGGGGCCCGCCCACTTTTTGGGGTAGCCCCCAATAAAAACTGCTTCCCACTTTCGTGTTTTATATGAAAAACTTCTCTATTGAAGTCAATATTAGGTTTAAATGCAATTTAGTGCACAGCCACTTCATATACATATACAAATAGGCATGTCCCGCCCACTTTTTGAGGTAGTCACATACATGTCCACAACTCTTTTTTATAGATGATCGCGTGTGCCGCCCCACTTTTTGGTAGGCAGCCCCTATTTAAACCCACACGTTTGTGTTTAACAAAACGATTTAAAATTTCGTGTGAATAGTATAGGAGCTTCGGTTCAGCGAAACTTAACGTTTTTTCTTGTTTTTTATTTTATATTCTCAGCAAATTTTTTAATTTAAATATTTTATGGAAAAATTGTATACTTTTTTTATACCACGTAGAATGTGGTATAAACTGTTAATTGAATAAATATACGTGTAACTACTTGTATACAGTTGAGTAAATAGATATCGTATATACATATATAGTATATTTATTAATATATGTATATACTTCTATATACTACTTTATGACAAACGGAAGCGGCACACTTTTATTTATGTACTAAAAAGTACATAATATATGTACATAGAATATATAAGTAGTATATATAGGTCGTTAACGCATACAATTCTAATTTATATACACACATACATACATATTTGTTATACATATGTATGTATGTATGTATGTATGTATGTATGTATGTACTTGCATATAATAGAAGAAGTAGGTCTCTCAACTGCTCTTGCACTCTACTGACGTCTGTCTCTATATATGTTGTACTTGTTTAAATGCGGCGTAATGACGTCACAACGTCAACGAACACAATACGAATGCAATAGAGCCGCACCGTGCCGTAATGTCCCGTGCCGATGATTTTGATGTTGATGATGACGACGATGACGACGACGATGACGACGACGATGACGACGGCATAGAAAATGCCGCTGACCTATATACACGCATAGATATGTATGTATATAGAGCTGATACTTATATACATATATATTGCAAATGCAAATGCTCATTCATGCTGTGCGCTGGCGCTCACGCTCGCGCTTACTGGCTGCCTGCCCTTACAAACTACTACGTCAATCCTTTCTGTCTTTCTGTAGCTGTCAGCCGGTCGCTGTACCGTCTATGTTTAAATACAATATATATATATATATATATATATATATATATATATATATATATATATATATATATATATATATATATATATATATATATATATATCTATATATATATATATATATATATATATATATATATATATATATATATATATATATATATATATATATATATATATATATATATATATATATATATATATATATATATATATATATATATATATATATATATATATATATATATATATATATATATATATATGTACATCGTCTGCCTGCTGTTTCCGTCATCGTACTCACAGCAGCCTCGCCTACAATTCCCGGCCATTGTCATTGTATGCATGCAATCCAATTTTCTCTTGAAAACCAAATAGAATAAAAATCGAATCAAATCAAATAAAATAATATTATCGAAATTCGTTCCATATCCTTATTTGTGACAGCTAAAGCAAGGACGTCACAGTTGATGCTAATGCAATTTAAGCCTTTTAAAGCGCATACACAACAACAAAAAAGTGTTGCATACTTTATGGCTTTATAGCACGCTGCTCGAGTAAAGCTATGCCAATTAGAGGTTTATATAAATCAGAGCTGCAAACCGTTTTTTAAACCGAACCGTATCAAAACCTAACCACGGCAGTTTTTGTGAATTTACTAGGAACCATAAATCGTATCAGTTCTCTAAAGAACCATGAAAGTCACAAAAAAGAAAGTGTTTCAGTACGGAGTGCTTCGCTGTGTTCTTAGTTAAATAAATTGAAAGACCCTGTAAAGTATACTTCTGCGTATTGAAGTGCAACTCTGGTAGTAGACTGCACGGTTTGATGTTGCTCGTTTCATTTCAGTCTTTGCTAATCACATTGCTTGACACAATTCCGAAAGATCTGAACACTACTAATTTTAATTAGCTTAAAACACCTAAACTGAACTGAACCGAACCGAACCGAACCAAAACCGCGTTTAAAAACTGGTTCGTGAAACGAAGCAATGGTTCGAAAGCAACACGAATTGCCGAACCGAGCTATTAACAATTTTCTATCGGTTTTTATAATCAAAGTAAAGCGTTGAGGTTAGGTTGAAGACCCAACTATTGTGAATGTCAGATAGGGTTACGAGTAATAAATTTTGTTTAATATAGTATAAAAAGTATCTTATAATTTTAAAATTCATCACACGCTCCTAAATACTTTACTTCTTGTTCAGCTCAACAAATAGAAAAGTTTTACCAGGCATACTCGACTCGTTCTGTCGAGCTGATCAAGCATATATATACCATATGGGGTCTTTTGAGCCGTTTTCATGTTGTGTTACAAATTTCGTGTCAAAATTAATATACTATTAAGAATTCAGTGAAGTCATTAAAAAAATGTAGTGTTTCCGCACCCTCTCAGGCTTTTTACAATAGTTCGATCATCACTTTTAAACCGAGCAAACCACTTCCGACATGTTTGCTCAGCTAGAGCATGCACTTCATAAACTTCCACTCAAATTCGATAGCTTTCGGCAACAATTTTCTGTAACTTAAAGTTATAAAGGAGAACAAAAATACTTTATCCGGCACAAAGTCCGACATAATGAATGAAGTAAAAAGTTTTCTTATTTACGCTGCAACCAAATGTCATATACTAAAAACAAATCTCATTGACATTAGGTTTACGGGGCATACATTTTGGAAAGTGGATTATTGGAAATGCACTAGTCATGCCAACTCTTAATCATCAAAATCAAGCATATATGTAACGAGAAAGCAAAAGCAAAGCCAAGCGACAAAGCAGTTTCGCAACTGCATTCTCGGTTCGATATGGCTTTAGCGCTGGACTCGCATTCTGATTCGTTTGCACTGTGACACCTGCTGAGCGATCACATACGAAAGTACCAACAGTGGTTTGCAGCGCGATATAACGCCTTATTCTGGTACGCCTTAGGAAATGCTGCGAACTAATGCAAACACCCAATATATGAATTTCAAGAAAGCTGAATTCAGAAGCAAATCAAGGCTTACAACGAAAAAAAATGTGGCATGCGCAGGATATAGTACAGTATAGACACCTCGACTATAGCACTTACCTGTACTCGTTGGCTTTCTACGCTTTCAGCATTAGAAATAATAACAAAAATTAGTACAAACAAATCAATAAATTTAATAGTTTCTACTTTAAAATATTGCCACAACTAAATTAGGTTTTCAACATTTACAAAAGTAATAAAACACTGCAAACTAATCATAGTCTGTTGTGACATCACAATGCTATATAAAGTAATGCTGATATTATCTACAAACATGATTTACTATATTAATATACAGCTGCAGCGCTATTTCTGGCTATTGAAATCCGGTTTTGTTTTTAACAATAGAACCAGCTTAGTATATAATAATAAATAAAAAAGTGTAAGACAAACTGATAAAGCAGCTTGTCTAAATATAGAACGACAAATTCTATTTATAATAAAAAAAACTTGTATAGTATCACAGCGAACAACAGTGACAATGGCGACGACATTATTTCAAAAGCTAATTTTAGTTGATTTCATGAACAATGAACATTCTACGAGTTTGTATACAACAGCAGCACTAACAATCACTCTACATTCTCTGTGTAGCTTTCTCACTCCCACTATCTCTAGCTCGAAAGCGCAGTGTCGATTATTATGCAGTTACATGTTTTGTTACATGTTTTGTTATTTACAAGATACAAATGTATCTAAGGCTACCTTTTATGCATATATTCTATGTAGATATTTGCAATGCAATATATTGACACTATATGTGTATCTACTTTATATTTATATATATATATATATATATATATATATATATATATATATATATATATATATATATATATATATATATATATATATATATATATATATATAGATGATGATGATGATGATGATGATGATGAGAGAGAGAGAGAGAGAGAGAGTATATATATATATATATATATATATATATATATATATATATATATATATATATATATATATATATATATATATATATATATAAATTTATAAATAACTACATTAATAATTTAGAAGCTAGACAATGCCATAGGCATGACAGAGCACGTATGTAACAACCTTCTAGTATACCTACGAGTATATAAGCATAAGTATATATACATGCATATACAGTACTGACGTCATTTATATATACACACACACACACACACACACACACACACACACACACACACACACACACACACACACACACACAAGTGCATGCTTCAAAAGTATCTAAATATGCTCCATAAGTGAATACAACTCAATTATTCATTTGTTCATTTGCATAGCATACTTTTAGTTGCAGTCATTGACAAAGTCATGGCGGCTTTGATCATTTCCGCTTTGTGTACTACTACTAGACAAAATACCCGGCATTGCATGGGAAATATGTTACACATATATACTATATTCCATTATATGTATCTTTTACAATTAGTGCCGTAGAGCGCAAGTTAAGCTGCAGCGTGAAATCTAGTAATAAAAATTATACAAAATGAAATTCAACTGTTTGATTTCAGTATATGTTTTTTATACAATATTTTAAATATTTTTACCATTAATATTGTAATGACGTCACTAGATGCGGCAGTTCCCCGACGGTTCAAGTTTTGATTTATGTTGAGAACCGTGTGACCAGTGATAATACAATTAACACAAATAATTCAATTATAATAACATAATAATTTCAGTTTATGTACTTAACTGCACCGCATATCTTAACACTAAACTCTCTTCTGGATATTTGCAACTTTCCTCTGACCTGCTATGCTCTGCATTGTTCTCTATGCTGATACGCACCTCGGCGCTCGTTTGACAATCTATGAGCGTCTTAATGTTAGTTTAGCAATGCTATTGTGAATCGTGCAGAACGCAATTTGCTACTATGTCTTACTCGTGAACCGTCATAATAGTTGTGATGTACTCATAGGTGCTGTGCTCGCTTTAATATTTAGCATCTTAATCGAGTGAATCGCCAAAACACACACACACACACATACTCTACACTAACTAAACTGTTAGCATTTTAATCGTTATAAAATAATACTTAACACTTTACTACTTACATGACCAGTGGCCATAAAATAAACATGTGCTTCGCCTTTTATATTTTTCGCGTTACTCAGCTCTACCGTTGAATGGATGTGCCATTTCGAACCGGTTTGTTTTACCGTTTCGCCAAAATCGTTGATGAAGATGGCGCTGAGTGATTATGTATTCATGTGCTCGGGCTGTATTACTTGCTTACATGATCATTTGCTCGAACTGATTTTACTTTACTTTACTTTACTTTTTTACTTACTACCTTAAGTTATTATTTAAACTAAAGCGTTCTATCATGCTGTCTCTATAAACAAAATATTACCTATTACCAAACTTAATATATGTGCTGAAACGGCGGTTACGTAGAAATAATTGGAAACTATAATATATGAGTCAAATAAATCTTAAGAGTCATGACACTGTTTGGTGTTATATTTGTACACTTCATAAATAGTGTGAAAGTCCTATTATAAGTTTGTCTAAAATTTTCTAACGCATTTAAGAGGCCATGATGATCAGTTTGACGAAATGATTTGTTAAGTTTACAAAGATGCCATTTAATTGTTTATATATACACATAAATGTACCTGTAGATCCTGCATATAGTATATTTATAGATTATATATGTATATATATTGTAAATGTGAATGCATGCTTACATCTACATGTGTAATAATTAAATTAAAGCTCTACATATGAAATTACTTAAGCAAACCAATAAAAAGTGAAAGATACAAGTACAACTCTTCTGCTCGCTCTTTCGCTCTCTTTCGCACTTTGTGGCTTTAATGCATTCATTCATGACTGCGCCTCATATAGTGTATTCGTATCTAGATGCAATCATACAGGCAATTGAATCTTTCAACGCCGCAAAGTAGGCAATATGCCACAACAATTTCGTTGCTTTTTTTTGTGCCTTTTAATGTTTTTCTTTTTTGTAGCATACTGTGCGGCGCATTGAAACGTTGCCAAAAATATCAAACAGTGACAGACAGACAGACAGACAGTCGGACAGACAGTCGGACAGCCAGACGAACAATATTCTGTGCCTGAGTGAAAGTAAAAAAAAGAAATTGCAGCACATTAAGGACGTAGGATGCATTGAATGAATGAATATATATATACATCCATACAAGTATATTGTGCATACAGCTGGCTGAGTGCCTGCGGTTGCACTTTCACTTAATTTCAATTACACTTTTGTAAACATGGCCATAACCGTCTGTCTGTATGTCTGTCTGTCTGTCTCTCTTGCTGTCTTGCTGTCTTTTCTTGGCACTCGGACTAACTATTTGTATTTAAATTCATTTTGACTATATTTAAAAGCCAAAAAGCAACTTCAGCTTATAAATAAATAATTACTTACGTATATGATTTCTAATTGATTATAATAAAATATATTATTTTGGTTCGCCTATTAATTTTATGATCTTCCCCCAATTTAATTTTACAGGTCTTTGCCCAAATTGAGCAGCCAAGACGAAGAAGGGGGGGCTGGTCATGGCTTTGGTGGCGGACCGCAGCACTTTGAACCCATTCCTCACGATCATGATTTCTGCGAGAGAGTCGTAATAAATGTAAGTAAATTATAATTAATATTTAAATAGAAAAAATTATATATATTTAATAAACTATTGTATACTATGTGTATTTCCTATCTATTCTATAATTTATTATAAAAAAAAAAACAACAAAAACAAACTTTAGGTAAGCGGGTTAAGGTTTGAAACACAACTACGTACGCTAAATCAATTCCCGGATACACTACTTGGGGATCCAGCTCGAAGACTACGGTACTTTGACCCGCTTAGAAATGAATATTTTTTTGACCGTAGTCGACCGAGCTTCGATGCGATTTTATACTATTATCAAAGTGGTAAGTACCAGCGCTTTTCTAAATATGAACGCAATCAAAAACAAAAAAAAAAAAAAACCAAAAAGAAAATATTACTAAAGGTTTTTATTTTTATCTAAATGCATAGTTTAAAGACGAATTCAGTTCAGTAGTTGTACTTATAAAATTTAGTAACTATTAACTGTGTAGTTTATATAGTTTGTGTAGTAAATTTGCTCTATAAAAAATGCTAAACAAAATTTTCACAATTTTCTCAATATGTCTAATTTAAAATCAAACCAAAACAAAGGAATAAACTAATGAATTCTACTAATATAAAATATTATCTTTCTTTTCTCTTTTATTTTTTTTTTTTTTGTTTATATTTCTTTGTTTTGTTTTTTTTTTATCTCTCCCCACTAATTTTGTTTTCTTATATGAACGAACAAATATACACATACTCTCTCGCTCTTTCTGACACACTATAATTTATTAACTGACTATCTATCTCTATCTCTCTCACTCTAATGCATATACACGTTATATTATTTATTAAAAAAAAAAAAAATCAATTAAAAAATTTTAGGTGGTCGACTACGGAGACCGGTCAATGTCCCTTTAGACGTATTTAGTGAAGAAATAAAATTTTATGAATTAGGTGATCAAGCAATTAATAAATTCAGGTAAGAGTGTTGCCACATTATTTGCAAATAACAATTGAGTTTAAATTAAAATACTAAAAAACACCAAAACTAAAAAAAAATGATTAATTAAACAAATTCTTAAAAAAAATCATTAAACAAAGCAAGAAAATAATTAATTAACTGTGAAAAAAGTAATTGGTTTGGTTTATTGGTTAAATTACATACAAACACTGAAATACACACATACACACGCACATGCACACACACGCACACACACGCACACACACCCACACACACAAACACACACACACATGCAGCCGCAGCTAGTTGTAGCGCGCTATGCACACAGTTACAGTTACAGTTACAGTTACAATTACAGTTACAAACACACACACACACAAACACACAGAGTTGCCAGACAACGCAAAAAATAATAGAAAACAAAAAATGAATAATAAAAAAAAAAAAACTGCAAATGCCTTACCTAATAAATGTTGTTGTAATTGTTATTGCTGTTACTTTTTTTAAGTTGTTGTTGTGGTTGTTGTTGTTATTGTTCTTGTTATTGTTATTGCTAATTATTTGTATTAATTTAATGTTTATACTAAACTTAAACACACACCAAAGAACAAACAAAAACTGGAGTATTCTTAGCTCCGCGAATAAAAAAATCGAAATGAAGACTTTTATACTCTTCACAACTACTTCTTATATGAAATGGAAATACAAATGAAATAATATTCGCTACATCTAAACTTACCCGACACCTATATACCCTATTTCAAACAACAACAAAAAAGCCAGTAAGAATTATGCACGTCACACACAGGTGTTTCCTCCGTCGACAGTGTCCTGCTAGTATTCCTTTCAATGTTCGCAACTGGTTTCTACCTAGTTGAAGCATTGCTCTCGCTCTGCGTGGTCGAAACCCCCTAGGAATATTTTTGCTTGCCTAAGTCCTTGGCTCATGGCGGCCCCATGCCAGAAAAAGGCTCTGATCCTACCATTTACGTTGCAGCTACTTTCTTGGCAAGCCTATCGGCTAGCTCATTTCATATTATATTATTGTGTCCTGGCACCCACAGTAAGTAAACTTTGTTGTGTTCGCCGAGTTTTCCCAATAATGTAAGTGCTTCCTGCACTAGTTTGGACTTGATGGTGTTTGAGCTTAACGCTTTTAACCCCGCCTGACTGTCTGATAGCATAGCAATCTTACAATTGCAATAGCCTCTATCCAAATTATACTGTACACATCTAATTATAGCGCACAGTTCAGCTTGAAATATACTGGTATATCTGTCCAAGCACTCCCAGTGGTTTAATCTGGGGCCTACGACTCCTAAACCAGTTTTTTCTGTCGTCAAAGATCCATCCGTATTCGCATATGCGTTTTAACGCATAGTACTTTTCCGACGTCCGTGTCTTCTTATCGGACCATTTGATGGGGAAGTTCCGATTGAAGACATTCGTCCTTGTCATCACGTCCCTTGGCATGGACACTAATGTTTTTCCTTGTGTCCATGTAGAGAGACGTTTCTCACAGTAAATTGAGCTAACTTTATTTACGTCAACTAAAAGTCTCAGGAGTGTTTCCTTAGTTTTATACTCAATTTTTAGATGCAGTGGTGTTAGATCTAGAATTGCTTCCAACGCATGTGCGCATTGCGCCAGTGATGTATATGCAGGGAGTTTAATGCCCCCGTGACTGTGACTTGTTTCGCCCTCTCTCCCCATGCGACTATACCATATAGTAACATCGGCTTTACTACCATGTTATACAGCCAGAGCATGGTTTTTGGATTGCATCCCCCCGATTTTCCGGCCAACTTTCTACACACAAGTATTGCCTTGGTGCATTTTCGTATAGTTTCCTCTATGTGCGTTTTCCATAGAAGTTTACTGTCTAATGTTAGTCCTAAGTATTTAACCTACTTGCTAACTTTCACAATGCACGTCTTTGCTGCAATACCAGGTTCAGACAGCGCGTTGAAAAACCTCGTTCTTATGAGCGAAGCGAAAGCTGTTATAATCGTTATAATCGATAAAAAGAGATAGTGCATGTCTTTTTTGTACTCACGGTTCTTCTTCAATATTTGTCATAGAGTAAAATTTTGCTCCCATCAGTGCATCCATGTATGGTTCCAGCCGTTTACATAGTACGCGGAACACTATATTATATCCGATTAAACGAAGACTTACTACACGGTAGTTCGCGCAGACAATAGGATCTGCTTTCTTGAACTTAGTACAAAGAACACTAAAATTCCAGTCGTTGGGCATACATTCATGCCTTAGCAACCGGTAACACCAACGGATCTTGATTAACTCAGCTGGCAACTCATTGGAGTATCCTTGTCGATGTTAAGTTGTGGATATCTGGTGCTACTGATTACCCGAACTGCGGCGTTGATATCGCCTAGCACGATTTGGACATCGTGATTGGGCAGCGTACGTAGAAAGGTTCCAAGCGTTCGAAAAATTTATCTTTGGCCGCATCGTCTTTCTCTTCCGTCGAAGCGTGTGCATAAATTCGGCTAGTTTCCTACTAGCCACGAAAATGCACCCAAATTCGTGCTTGCTCTCGAGGCAACTATAATATATGTCACAGAATGCTTTTTTTATAGAAACCCTGTCCTATCCATCGAATTTTCAGTATTGCGGTGATGTCAGCCTTGTGTTTATCGAGAACGTCGACCAGCTGAATAGTTGCACCTTCCATATAGATTGTCCGAACATATAGATTGTCGTAAAACAAAGCCTTAGTTAAATGTTTTTGTCTCAAAATTCGCTCACCCCGGAACGGATATCCAGGAACTCCAGGAACCCAGGCAAATATCCAGGCATACGTGACCAAATCACGTTTGTGAGCTGCTTGAACCTTTTGAAAAAAAAAAATGGTTTTCGGTCATTCCCAATTGAATGGCAAACAACAACTTACTGCAAATGTTCCAGCCGTCTTAGAAAATACTCGTAGGACACCACTTTGACAAACATGTAGACAATTCCACTATTTCGATCTTCTTTGGCAATTTATGATATCTTACAAATGCCTCTCATATTTTAAAAAGATCAACGTAGCCACTGATCGATCTGTAGTCTTTACATGTGAGGCATTCCATCTTCTAACAATTGGTTATCAGGGGTGCTTCAATTTCGCTTCAGTTCCAATTCACCATGCCAAAGACTACATTTCCTAGCGAATTGTAAATTGCCTGCAAAAATCAATTTGCTAGTTCAATTTGCCATTCACAAGCGACAGCCAAGCAATTTGCATTCACTAGTGTCGATTCCTTTGTTAACGTTTTTCTTGCCATTCGTAATTGAATCGGATAAGTGTCGCACAGCTGCTAGAGTTGTCTTGTTGCTTAGGTCGAAAATGTTTGTGCAAAGGCTATAAAAATCAAATCGCTCGTAGTTCTGTGGCATGGCGAAATTTGTTGAGCGATTTGGCAAATCTCTAGTAGCTAAATCGCTTGCGATTTCTGTGGCAGCCCTTAATATATTAAACTAAAATAAATTTAAGCAAGAGAGAACGTAGACATCACTTCATAGTTACCCTCTTCTTTACGCTGGAATTTACTTAAGTTTTAAAATTTTGGTTAGAATGCTCAGATTTAACCGTTCTCAATGTAATAAAATATATTTAACAGCCGTTAGTATTGGGCATGAAACTCGACTTTTTGACAGCTGTCCTAATGGGTAAAACCTCATTAACATTTGCATTAAGTTGGCTTATTTCACACTCTCTCTCTCCCTCTCTCTCCCTCTCTCTCTATCTCTCTCTTGCTCAACAGCTGCCGGCTGTTCAGTTAGTTCAGTGTGGCTCTCTACGCACACACTGTGTATGAGTTCGTACAATGCATGCAATGCAACAAGTATAGTTTCACTTTCTTGGATGCTCTCTCGTAGTTACTCATTTAGAGTTTCTTTTGTAACATTCACTCACATTAAATTATTACTATAAGAACATACATAAATACATATACGCATGCACGATACTATACAACTCCAACTGGCTATGAGTTATTTAAATCTTTAAATTATAGCAAGTAAAACAGAGTTTATAAACACTTATAAATATTTATAAGAAGCACAATTTAAGCTAAATATGTCTGAAGAGTGTAAAAGCTAACAAATTTAACATTAGCATAAAGTGAAGCCCCGTTCAGATGGTCATATACGTATATATGACACATTTATCAGTGATGGAGAACTCAACGAAAATTCAAATATACTCAGATTCGTCTGAGCCGGCCTTTACAAGCACTTCGGTCGAACCGTAGCTTTAATACTCTCTAGATACATCTAAAAAAAACTAGAATATTATTAACCCTTTCAATACACTTATTTGAAGCGTTCATTTCGTATTTTAAGTGGCTGCCTCAACGTAAAAGAAAGTGTTAAAAACACAAAGTGGGCGATGGATCTGGGACAAACCCTAAAAATATGCAGGACACGATCGTTATTATTATTAAAAGATAGTTGACGCTGCTACCGATCTAGGTCTATTGTCTTATCTTATCGTAATATAATAGCTAAAACACCTCATACAGCACCGTCTCCCAAAAAGAGAGCCATAAGATTCTTCAAATTTAGTTTTTGCACATAGTAAGTAAGCTGGTACTGCTGAGCAATTTTCCAATATACTATGTTCCAGGGGCTTCTCGTAATCTAAAAAGAATCTACATGTACTGTCAATAGCTCTTTTGTATAAGTGTTTTTTGAGTCCAGTTAAAATAATTTGAAAATTACCATTTTATGTGTTTTACCACAACAAACTGCATTCCTCCGCTCTTTTATTGCCATATGGGCCTAACAGTTTCTTACATTGCCTTATACCATCTCCTATAGTTTTTCCAGAATTCATACATGGCAATAACATTATTGTACCGTAGACCTTAAAATGATTATGAAAAAACTATTTGTGAATTATATTTTTTACCGAGTTTAAAATAAAATTTAATATTTGGTCTTTGTTCCATTATGTTTTTACGACATAACTACTAAAACTGATGTTATTAAAACGTATGTCATTTTGTGTAACCCGTCAAACGAATAGCATGAACTTAGCTGCTTTCGAAAGTAGAAAAATGTACCATTCCAGGATGGCCAACATGGTTGAACGCCACATTGTCATTTAGGCCAGCATAGGCCCCTTGTGATACCATATGTTTTTCCTATTTCTACTCTGAGAAAAACTTTGACAGTGTCAAGAACGTCGAGATATCAGTTAAGTTATCCAGGAAGGGGCACCCTAATAACGTCAGTCTCTTCCTACTATGGGCCGGGTAGTGACATAGCAAGTGCTCGACCATCTCATCCTCCTCGGCACATCCGCATCTTCTGCAGAAGCCCCGGGATTTTACCTCTAGCCTTGTGGCATGTGTCCCAATTATGCAGTGGCTTGTGAGGGCACCCACAATGACAGCTTTCCGATCTCTCGTGTGTTGAATTAGTGTTATTGTTCTTTTGAGATTATATTTTGGCCAGGTGAGTCTGGAGATTATACACGTGCCAAGGTTGCACCATCTATTGGTTGCTATACCGATCATCTTTGATGAGATCTGTAGTTTACATGTATCCATGGCTATACCTACTATGGCCTTCCCTGGAAGGGTATCAGCAGTGGTTCCCTCTCTGTCTAGTTTGTCCGCTTCACAATTTCCCTCTATATTTTGGTGACCAGGCACCCAGATGAGATGTATGACATAGTGCTAGGCAATATCGTTAAGAGATTTACGGCACTCCGTTGTGGTTTTAGTATTGGAGCTGAAAGAGTTCAGCGCATTCAGGGCAGCCTGACTGTCCGAGAAGCTAAACACATGTGCTCTTGTGTATGTGAGTATGACCTTAGGAAGTGCGTTGCTTCCTGAATAGCTAGCATCTCCGCCTGATAAACGCTATAGCTGGGGATCGGGCAGTCTAAAGAATTCCCTAATCCCCAGATCCGTTGAAAATACACCTCCTCCTACCCGACCATCTAGCTTAGAACCGTCTGTAAAGATGTTAATAGGATTTGCGCTATAGTGAGGAAGGTTGTCCCATTGTAGTCTGGTGGGTATTATGACGTCATACTTTTTAACGAAGTTAATGTTTGATATACAGTAATCCGTATTTGATCGTATATTATCTTGTAATTGTAGTATCCTCGAGTGTCCGAAAGAGCTAACATGCCAAGCTAAGGACCTTCAGTCAAAGCGCCTTTCTAACACTGCCAACATTTAATAGATGGCGCTACGTGTTCTACGTGATTTAAATTAAAAGTTCGGTTATTTTTAGATCAACTAGATAATATATTAAACTATGTGTGAAGAGTATAAACATATTATTTAGCAGCAACAACAAACAACGTACAGCGAGAATACAAAACAAGCACAAGTACGCATGCGCAAAATAATATTAAAAAACAAAAAAAAATATGCAAAACAAAAAAATCAGTGTTAATTTGACATGTTGCTAAAATGTTGCAAAACTAACAAGAAACCAATATAAAAAAGCAAGTTGCAAGCAAGAACAAGCCAAAAAAAAAAGCGAGCAGTAGAAAGCTATTAATCACTTGACCACTAGCTTAAAATTTTGTTCGTACGGCAAAGGGGGGGCACTGTGGCCGGCCCGTGGTGCAGCAAAAGCAGCCGCAGCAGCACCAGCAGCAGCAACAAGAAACACAGACGTACACGCCTCAAAACACACAAAAAGGGGGAACAAATAAAAAAGTAAAATGGAAGCGGAAACGGAAACGGAAACGGAAACGGAAACCTAGCAGCCATGCAGTAGCGGAAACGGAACTGAAATATAAAAAATTCAACGTTGGGCGTCAATTATTAAACTACACGCCTGGATTAATACAAAACATACCTACTTATACAATATATAGGATATTGCGCTTGCTGTACTCAATATTAATGCAAAAAAAAAGCAAACAAAAATTAGTTTTAATGCACATGCGCCGCCGCTTATGTAAATAGTTTGAAAGCAGTTTAACAACATTAGCGCTTGTTAATATTATTTTTGTTTTTTATTAATTTTTATAATTTAGCAAATGGAAAAAATAAAAAAAAAAAACATTAGCAGCTTGCATAACGCAAAAAATCAAGGCAATTATTCAAAAAAAAAACACCAAAACCAATACCAACAAAAATCATGCTTAAAAATACTTAAAAAAAAAAACAAAAAAATAAATAAACTTAAAACCTTATAAACCAAATAGCTTAAACCAAAAACCAAAAACACAACAAATACAAACGCAACTCTAAAACTAAATAAAATTTTATTTACTAACTTTCTACTGCTTATTTTATCTATATTTTCACCTTCACCAAAACACGCACGCAACACCATCGCAACAGAGAGGATGAAGGCTTTATTAAAGAAGAGGAACGACCCTTACCGGATAATGAGAATCAAAGAAAAGTCTGGCTACTCTTCGAGTATCCAGAGAGTTCGCAAGCCGCCAGAGTTGTAGCCATAATTAGTGTATTTGTTATATTGCTATCAATTGTTATATTTTGTCTAGAAACATTACCCGAATTTAAGCATTACAAGGTGAGTAAAAACTTTGCAATAACATGTTGAAAAAAACATTCAAAAAGAAACAAAAACAAAACTGCAATTGAAAACTAAAATAATTTAATTTGTTTACTTTGCTTCTTTTTAACTTGCATAATTTACTATAGGTGTTCAATACAACAACAAACGGCACAAAAATAGAGGAAGATGAGGTGCCTGACATCACAGATCCTTTCTTCCTTATAGAAACGTTATGTATTATTTGGTTTACATTTGAACTCACAGTCAGGTATGCAAACAAATGTCAAAATCGTAAGCAAAATATAGACTATTTATTTTTTTTTTTTTTTTGTGTTTTTCTATGATATAAGTATATATTTTTAACTATATAAATATATATAAACACATTTTTTTTTTAAACTTTTGAGCATAAAATTTAACGAAGTACTTCGACTGTTAGGTTTTCTTTATAAACTATATAAACTAGACCCATCCCCTATGCACGTCTTAAGCGTGACTCGATAAACGTGTTTCTTAAACCAAATGAAGCGCTAAATTTATATTTATATTTTTTTTTTTTTTTTGTAAGAAACATTTTTGTAAAATTTAAAAAATTAATAAAAAGAAAAAACCATGCTGTACATCGCAAATAAAAAAGAAATAAAAAGAAAAAAACTCAACGAAGGCACACGCAACGCCCATGCAGTACAACACGAAGCACCATAACAGCTGCGTGAGTTGCAACGAATTGATTCGCTAGTGGCTTGCAGCAGCTGTTTGGTACAGTGTTGAGCATTGGTGTTGTGTACAGTGTGCAACAACAACAGCAGCAGCAGCAGCAGCAGCAGCAGCACCGCCAGCAGCACCAGCAGCATCTGAAATGGGAAGTGTAGACCACTGGCAATGCAACCGAAGTCACGCACTGGCATGTAGGAAATATTTCAATTTGTTGTGTATGCCAAGCACATACAGCTGGAGCTGTAGCCTGCAATATGCCAACAGGACATGTGTCATATTTTTTTTGTTTTGTTTTTTTTTTTTTTTCATAAATATATATTTGTGCATCTAGTTTATAAATATAAGCGGCAAACGTTGCCCACCAACAAATATATTGTGCATTTTCAACTAAGCACAATACGCGTTTCTATCGCTCTGAAGCAGTGCAACATAGGCAACTATTGTATGCGCTACACTTTCTATTATTGTACATCGGCATATATAAAGCATAAACTCTCTGTAGCAGTATTATATTGCTGCGCTTCTATTATTATTAGTATTTGTATTTGTATTAGTATTAGTATTAGACTGTCAATATAATAATTTTTGCTATTCATGTTTATGACTTTGTATGTGTTGAAAAACGAAAAACTTAACAAAGTAAAATTAATAAATAAATAAATAAATGAAGTCAATTGCATTTGCATTTTTACTGCAATTGCAAACAACTCAACCAACCACAAAAAAAAACACCTTTGTTCTATTATCTTCTTCTTCTTCTTTTTCTTCTATTTCTACTTCTATAATATTTTATTTTGGGAAAACACCAAACTCAACACGATGTGCCTATAGGTTCCTCGCATGTCCGAATAAATTAAATTTCTGCAGGGATGTCATGAATGTTATCGACATAATCGCCATCATTCCGTACTTTATAACTTTGGCAACAGTCGTTGCCGAAGAGGAGGATACGCTGAATCTTCCAAAAGCTCCAGTCAGTCCACAGGTATGTCAAAACGTTGCCCAATTTGAAAAACTACAACAACAACAAAAAATACCAAAAATATAAAAAAAAACCAAAATCTTGCATACACATATAACAAGCAACAATATTAATACACACACACACACACTCATTTGTAATTATATAAACTGTATATTATACTATAAATAAATTCATTCATGCCTATTTCTGTAAAAAATAAAAAAAATCTTACAGTAAATCATGCAACTTAAGTTCTTTAAACTCAAACTGCCTGCCTAATATGTTCATAAAAAAATTATTTTATTTTATTTTATTTTATAGATACATACATATATATTTTTTAACTGCAACAAAAAAAAAAATCATTTATTTTATTTTTCCTTTTTCTTTTTTTTTTTTTTTTTGTAATTCTGCACAAACATTTTTTAGTTCAATTAATTTTATACTTCTAAAAGAGCTTAAAAAAAGAACAGAACAAACTGAAAAGTACAGAAAAATCACTTACTTTATCGACTTAAAACAGAAAGAGCAGAATACAACAGAAAATATATGATTTGAGGAGATTGAAATAGAAAAGACCTGAAAAACAAAGAACGTAATGGTACAGTATAGAAAATAACATAAAAGAAAAGAAAAACGGAACACAATTTTTAGTTGACTGCTGTATAGATAAGAATAAGCCAGAAAAATAGAAAAAATATAACGAAAAAGAAAAGAACAAAAAAGTACAAAAGAACAGCAGAAAAACACTTACTTTATCGACTTAACACAGAAAGAGCAGAATACAAATGATTTGAGGAGAATGAAATAGAAAATAACACAAAAGAACAGAACATAAAAGAACGTAACGGAATAGTAGAGAAAGGAACAGATAAGAAGAAAACATAATAGAAAGTAACACAATTTTTAGTTAACACAGCAGAATAGAACATAATAAAATAGAAAAGAACAGAATGGAAAAGAAGATAAAAAAAAGAAAAGACAAAAGTAGAAAGAACAGAAAAGAAAAAAAGTACAAAAAATACACAAAATACAAAAAAAAAGTACAAAAAAGTACAAAAAAGTACAAAAAAAGTACAAAAAAGTACAAAAAAGTACAAAAAAGTACAAAAAAGTACAAAAAAGTACAAAAAAGTACGTAAAAGTGCAGAATTTTTAGTTAAAGTTATTTTTGGACACAGTGCAGAACGAATAGAAAAATCGTATTATATATACACAAGTATGAAACTTATTCTATATTTTCTATATTTCAATAGGCAAGTGTATATTTGTATATTTGGAAATGCTTTCTACGTGCACACCGACCAATTCAGTTTATACAAAAAAAAAAAATGTATAACTTGAAATGTTTTCATTAACAGTTGTACACTTTAGTGAATTTGAATTCGGTTCTTTTAAATCCGAATCCAAAATGTTTTCGAATACTTCGTCGACGAATCAGAATTCTACTTATTAGATTTTAATCTAGAGGCCTATATGCCACGCCTTTCAAAGTTAAAACGTAAATAGCATACATGATCAACGTGTGGTATGACCAAATTGTTGTGCAAAACGGGCGGGCAGTTCCCTTGCCTCAATGTAAAAGTGCAGTAACTAGACTTTTCACTATTAACTTTTCACTTTAACGTTGAAAATCTACAAAGTAGTTATGAATGTCAGTGGAAGCTTCGTGTGGACAGTTTGAGTTTACAAGTACATATGTCCATATCGTCAGCATATGTAGCCAGAAGCATGTTCTCATTTACTGGCATTGGCATATCAGTAGTATACATACAAAGTATAAAGAACAGGACCAAGCACACTGCCTTGTGGTACACCAGCTGCAATGCGGCGGATCGCTGAGCGCACATCTTTCACCTCGACTGTGAAGGCAGGGTTAAGCAAGTACAAACTTCAAAAGAAGCAACTGCGATGTAGGCAAAATTGATTTAATTTTGAAGAGAAGGCCTTCAATACAGACTCTATCAAAGGCTTGATGTACACACATCAAGACAAAAAACAGCAGTGCTAGTATATTGGCTTATTCTCATAGGCCTTAAGAATATGTTGGCAAACTCTGTGCAATTGTTTTGGGACACCATGGTGATGCTCAAAAGCTAAACTGATGATCGGAAATGGCACTCTGGATGTCCAAAGCAGTTAACACATTCTACCAAGAAAAATTCTTTCAAATATTTTTGGGAAAGTCAGTAGTAAACTAATTGTTCTATAAGACCCAACAAGGTTTTCTGGTTTGCCAGGTTTCGGTATCATTATAATCACAGCGCACTTCCATCGGCAGGAGAAGTGGTGGATGCGAATCATGGTATTTTTTGAAGAGTAGTACCAAAAACACATTATTGCTTTATCAGGAAGCGCCTGTGCTACTCTGCCATCAATTCCGTCATACCCCGAGGCTTTCTTTTTCTTAAGCATTTTAATCTGCAGACGAACCTCTTGCGGAGAGATAGGCTTGATAGACTGCATATTTGTGCATACATATTTCAGCTTTCTCTTTATCCGTGTGGCGCCAGGAGTTGTTGGAGTCTTTGATGGGCAACCTTTGAGACACGTGCCTAGACACGTACCAGACTCCATAGAAGTAGTATACTTATAGACTGTCGACGATGAACACGAAACCAAATCCGAACTCAACAAACTTCTATCGTTGAAATCATCAAATATCGAAATATTTGCGGATGAAGTTTGAAAGAGACATTTTTTTATATATATACATAATAGATTTGATTGATTAAATAGACTTAAATATATACTTTGAATTCGTAAGATTAGTACTCGCCAGATTCGTCAGATTTTTAAATACTTCTAGAATTCCGGATCTTCAAATTCGAATCGTATGATATTTAAATAATTTTAAAGTAAAAATGAAACAAGAAAAAACGGAAGCTCTAATACCATTCGCACGAAATTTGAAATCGTATTGTAAAACATAAAAGTGGGGATTTAAATAGGGGCTGCTAACCCAAAAAGTGGGCGGTACACGCTCACAAGTAGATGTGTACGAAGCGATCATCTATACGATGCCACTATATCGAATTTGAAGTTGATATTGCCGTTTTTCATACAAATGCATAAAAGTGAGCTCTGGGTTCATATGGGACTAACCCACAAAGTGGGTGGGCCACGCCCATAAGTCCATGCCCATAAAAAGGCACCATATTGCATTTCAACCTAATTTTGACTTGAGCAAAGAAGTTTTTCATACAAAAACACAAAAGTAGGCAGTAAGTTTATTTGGGGGCTACCAGAAATTGAGCGGGTCGCATCCATTAATGTATATGTCAAGCATGCATCCACTAGAAGCTACCATATCAATTAGTAAGTTTATATTCACCAAAAATGAAAAAGTTTTTCATATAAAATATCAAAAGTGAGCGATGGGTTTGTACTGTATGGGGGCTACTCCAAAAAATTGAGCGTGGCGGGTCAATCTTGAATCTCAATAAAAAGAAGTGTATGTGCAAAATTTCAACTGGATAGCATATAAATTGGTACCCAAAAAATGCGCAACAACATACAGACAGACAGACAGACAGACGGACAGTGCTAAAACGACTCGTCTCCTCGAGCAGATCAGGAATATATGTATATACTTTATGGGGTCTACGATGCCTACTTTAATGCATTACAAACTGTTCAGACAAACTGATAAAACCATTTCACACTCTATGTGTGAATGGTACTATAAAATAACAAACACAGACGCTTTATGTAAAGTAGATGCACTTGCACACACATATTTTGTTCCACACTCTCTCTCTCTCTCTCACTCTCTCTCTCTCTCTCCATATATAGATCTCTATATATCCATCGCTATAGTACGAGTACATTCTCTCTGAATCATTGTCTCAATTCTGTTGTTTTCTGCTCAGGCAAATAAGAAACAAAAAAGGACTTTCAGCTCTTTTTTTTTTAATTTAGTGATTTAAATATTTAATATTTAAATTAAAAGCAAAGACTTTTTTCTCTTCATACATTGTTTTATTTTGTTTGTTTCTTTTTTGTTTTTTTTTTTTGTTTGGCTATACTATATAATCACTAACTTACTAAGTAAAAACTATCATAACATTTTTATTTTATATAAATATATATTTGATTTGTGTGATTTAGCCTTATACTATACCTACTACTAACTTATAAAATCTACTACTACTAACTTATATTACTAAATTGAATTGTTTTATTGATTGATTGATTGATAATTGTTCAATTTTTGTTTGTTGTATCATATATAAATATATTGAATATTGAAAATCGTCTATCCATAAATTGTAATTTTTAGGACAAGTCATCGAATCAGGCTATGTCCTTGGCAATATTACGAGTGATACGATTAGTTCGAGTATTTCGAATATTTAAGTTATCTAGGCATTCGAAGGGTTTACAAATATTAGGACGAACTCTGAAAGCCTCAATGCGGGAATTAGGTTTACTTATATTTTTCTTATTTATAGGTAAGTTTCAAAGAAAACAAAAAACAAAATCAAAAATTAAAAAAAAAAAAAAACACACACACACAAACACACGCACACACAAACTACTATTGTATTTGTACACACAAAATCTACAAAAAACAATATGGTTTTCTTTTTATAATAAATGACTTATATGAGAGTAATCCATAAAAAAAATAAGACTACTTAACAGACCCCACAACAGTTTGGACTTAAAGTTGTACACTACACACTTATATATGTATCACAGTTTTAGGCTATAAGACTAAACACAAATACTACAAAATAAAAGGAACGCGAATTTGATTTGTTTTTCTAAGTAAAAACTTTATAAAAATTATTTATTAAGTCTTTGATTAAAACAACGACAACAAATACATAAAAAAAAAAATAGATATATATACATAGGTATACATATATACATATATATATATATATATATATATATATATATATATATATATATATATATATATATATATATATATATATATATATATATATATATATATATATATATATATATATATATATATATATATATATATATATATATATATATATATATATATATATATATATATATATATATATATATATATAGAGATATATATATATATATATATATATATAAATACCTATGTTTAAATGAAAGACAAGCAAGTCATAAACATAAACAACAAAAAAAGTGCAAAAAAAAAACCAAAATATTTAATATTTATTTTTATACAATTTTTTTTTTTATACGTAAAACAAACAAAAAACAAATACAAAAACCAATGCACAAATTTTAATGGAAATCACCTGTTAACCCAGTCCACGCAAATTAAATAACAAAAAACCAAAACCCAAAACCGAAATTAATTTAAAAGCCAATGGCTACCCACAACACACCGCTTTGATTTACTATGCCCACCGAAACAATGCTTAATAACAATATTATTTAGTTTTTTTCTTTTATCTTTCTTTTAACAAAATATTTTTAATTTGTTTTTAAATTTATAGCAAGAGATACTAAGAGTTATTAGATACTTAGTTAAATAAAAACCTGCAATAGTTATTTGCTGAACACTTACCTCAATTAAACGCGTTTAGCAGGCCCAAATTTTTGACCGGTAACCTTTTCCAAATGGTGTCCAAAAAGTGCTGCAGATTCTTTAAGTATCTATTTAAAATAGTTTAGCAAGGTTCCTGAGGTTTTGTTTATGTATTAAAATCTTAAAAGCTGTGGTTCCATTTTTAAGATTTATTATTTAAGCTATATAGGAGCTCACTGCTTACAAATCGTATTATGTCAAAATTATGGAAAATGAAGTAGCAGACTACTCTCTTGTAAGTTCTATCGAACTTTGCTGCTGAAAGCAAGCGCAATGAAGACCCATTTGGAAGCATGGCTAAGTTAATATGCTTTCGAAAAAAATCCATAAACACTTGCTCGAAAAAGTCTGCGTACAGCACAAAAAAATTTGAAATTTTAACTTAAATCGCAAATATCTCAGCTAATGTTTTATGTATTGAATCAAACTTAGTTTTATTATATAGTTTATTCATTTCTCTTAATTAACAATATTTTTACAGCATTTAACAGCTTTAAACTATTGTTTATGCTACAACATGTCAGAAAAGCGCTACGGCAAAAGTCTGCGTACAGGCGTCTTTTTTCGCAGCAAATGATGTATTAATAACTGGTAGGATAACCACTTTCTCGTCAATACCTCTGTAAGACTTCTGGGCATGCAGTTCACACATTTTTTTCTTATCTTCTCAGTTGTAATTTTTTGCCCTTTCCTCCCTTATTATGCCTTTTTTTCATATTTTTGGAGGTAATGTTGTGTCGACGTTTTCTGCGTTCGAATAAATATCACAAATGCTCTATGGTAATCATTTCCGATCATTTCGAAAGTGTCCCCAACTGATTTTTTATATTGTAAAGGAGCCAGAGTTTTACTTTATGCGCATTGGCTTGGGGTCGTTGTCTGGCTGCAACCAAAACTCTTGCCAAACTTCTACATACATTGCAGCATATTATGCTTCAAAACTTGCATATAACTAGTTTGTTTCATTATTGATGCAATAAATTTTAGTTTGCCAAAACCATTGTCTGCCATACACCCCAAACCACAACTCCTAATCCAACATGTTTTACGGTTGGCAACAAATTTTCCTTTTCAAATGCCGCTCTTTCTTCATACCAGCTTTTTTTCATTCATCACGAAAACACAAAATTTGTTCTCATACGAAACCACAAAAAAAAACACCTTGTTCCAAAACTGAGATATGGGGCTTCTTACGCGCAACTCGACCACTTTTGATACACAGCTTTTTTCTAAATTTCACGGCTGTAACATCGGAAATTATTTTTGTATACCTTTTTTCTACTTCTAGTTTCAGTTGGTGAGCTTGGAGCTTCGTTTCTCTCGCAATTGAATGTCGCTTTTTGCGCTAATTTTGTTAAGAGAGATGGACGACTTGCACGGAGTTTTGGCAGGAGTTTTCTATATGATTTACCCTCAAGATATAACTTTAAAATAATAATTTCAAATTTTGTTGTGGTGTACGCAGACTTTTTCGAGCAAGTGTATGTATTAAAAGCGCAACTATGCGCAGTGCAATTCTATATAAGCTTAAATGCCAAACACTTTTGAACAACCAACTTTTTCTTCATGTCAAAATCGTTGCTTGTAATTAAACACATAAAGCCATATAGCCCCTTTTCACCTGAGTGTTTTCAACGAGCACTTAAGTGGCATATTTTACATAAAAAAAAAGGCGTACCATGCATTAAGTTTCTAGAACTATACATCCTGAGGCCTCTCAAATCGACCACAGAATAGTCCAGCGAACAAACTTTATTGGCGTAAAAATATAAACTGCGCATGTGTAGCAGAAAGTTGTTTTTGAATTTCAAAAAAGCCAACTAAATGAAATTGTGTTATTAATTTAATGCTTAAGGTTTACCATTTTCCACTTATTTAATTACAAATATAAGCATTCAATGCATTCAATTTTCTATGACTTTTACTTATAAATTCAACAAAATGTCCGAATTTTCGTTGATTATTTTTAAAGTTCAGCTAGTATCAATCTTGTAAGGGTTTTTGTTACAAAATATTTCAGCGCAGGAACTTCGCACAAATACACATATATATACTAACATGGTGAAAAACAATGTCATGTAACTTCTTTCTAGAGTTAGCAATACTTCGTGTTGAAAACCACATTTTTGTATGGTGAGTTAACTTCTTCGAAAAGAAAATATTTTATATGAAAAAAATATACTATTTTCATGTCAACAGGCTACTAATTGGCTTATAATATTGAACATTATTCTAGATACTAGTTTCTATTTACAATTTTCTCTAAACTAAACTCTAAACTAAACTTTAGTGCAAATAAGCGTACTCTGTTGCTTGAAAACTGCGTGAAATGCTGAATGAATTAGCTGAATTTCCTTATGCATTCTGTGGGAACTGTTATAAATTGCTTTAATTTCTTCTGTAAGAACTGTGTTGCATATGAATAAATTTCTAAACGCATTCTGTGAGCAGAACTGACCGAAACGAACTGCATCGTTGAAATGAATGAACTTCTTAACACATTCTGTGAATACTATATTGAATTAGGTGAATTTCTTCATTCGTACTATGGGCCCTGAAGCAAAGAAATACACTGTGTTGAATTAGGTGTATTTCCTTATGAATGCGAACATGTTGGAATTATATTACGATGGCGTATAACGTCTAGCTGCTCTACTTTTTGTTCCTTGCGCAATTTCTGACACATTAAATGTTCTGTTAACAAATTGAAATGGCACACCTTAAGCGTCAATTTGTTGGCTTTTTTTTTTTGTTTTGTTTCAGCAAATATTAACTTTAGCTACAGTTAGTAGAAACTTTCAAAACAGTTTTAGTATAGAACTGTTTAGTAGCTACTTTAAGATACTCACAAAGTTAGTAGCTACTCATCAAATAGTTTAATTATTAAACCTATAAGTAGCAGAAAAAACTTAGGTTTATAGTATACAGCAATATTAAACTTAAATTTGTAACTACAACTAATTAAAAATATAACTCAAAATTTTTCGGTTTTTAATTGATAAAATTTTTTTTTTTAGTTTTTTTTTTTTACAAAATCGTAATAGTTTAGGCTGTCTGTCGTTTTTGATTTAATAAAGTTTAGACGCAAATTATATTAGAACGTAAATCGTATAATACTATATACTAAAATATATAGCCAATATAAAGTAATTTAAAGTAACATTATAACCACAGTTTATATACTACTAAATACTACTACTACTACTACTATGTATAATAACATACATATATATACATATATATCGTATAATATACTATATCGATAAATGTACTTGTACAATTAGAACGCTATAATTGATATAGTAGGTACTATATGAAATTTAACGTACACATAGAGAGCGTGCAATAACTAGTATACCTAAGAGCATAATCATATACATATGTATACTACAGCTGCGTTTAGTTTAACTCTCACACAAACCACGTACAACCACTCCTTGCATAGAGTCGTCGTCGTCGTCGTCGAAATGATGCGCAAGCTTCGAAATGTAGCCAATGTACTATTTCGAATTCGTAAACGTAACAATATAAAATTAGATAAACGATAATAATTTATATAATATACCTATAATCTCGTACCATATACAATATATAGTATACTAGTATATAAATAATATCAATTTACTCGAATTTTAGTCTATTGCTCCTGATATACTTTGACAGAGTATAAAAATGATTTTTGATTTTTATGCAACGCTTTTGGTCGTTTGCAATTTTAAGCGTAACGTTTTTCGTTTTTCGTTTTTCGTTTTTGGTTTTTTATTAATTTGAAAAAGTTTTTGAAATTTCTATATAAAAATATGGACTCACATTCGGTAAGATTTTACGAAAATGTGTAAACAACCAAATGTGTAAACTTTTTATTGAACGCATAGATTGAATGCATAGAGTAGTACAACATGCTCAAACTGTAGTGAATTCAAATGGCGAAATTTGTTCAAGCGTACGTAAAAATATAACAATTTTAACAAATTCACTTACGCAAAATCTTCACGAACTATTCGAATTGTAGCTGCAATTTTTGCAAATGGTCTTAACTTTTGCTTAACTTAACTTTCAATGAAGTTTATGCGTTAAACGATCTAAGTTGTTTGAAAGTTTAAACTTGCTAGTTTCGAGATCGATTTTAATGCTTTTGCTTAAAGACTTAATGACTTATGCTTAGGTATATTACAGTATCGGCTTTGATTTTTAAAATGTCGCCAAATCGATCTTATTTATAAACATCTAAATCGAATAAATACTCTTTCTCTCGCTCTCACTCTCTCTCGCTCTCTCTCTCGCTACCTCTCTCTCTCGCTACCTCTCTCTCTCTCTCTCTCTCTCTCTCTCTCTCTCTCTCTCTCTCTCTCTGTCTAGCTATCTATCTTTTTTGCTTTTTCGTAACTATTATATTTTTCCAATAAAAATATGGAAAGTAAACTACGCATAGAAAAACGATACTGCTTAAAATTGGAAAATTTCCATACGTTCTGCATTTGTCCAACATTATATATATATATACCTACACATTTATATATATATATATATATATATAAGACCAACTTTATATATAGTACTATAATTTGTAATATTGTTGAACAAAAAACATTCATTAAAAGTTGTAAAATGTTAAAATGTCGTTAAACATTGTCTCGTCTTATCGTAATGTACAATAACGTAACATAATATCGTATCGTATTTCGTATTTCGTCTTCGTCTTCGTCTGTACGTGTACTAACCTGTTTATATATACTAACTATGTATATATATATATATATAATCGTATATATAACCATATATTATATACTATTACTACTACTAAATCTACTAAAACTTCTAAATTTTTAAATAATTAGTAATGTTTTTTGGAAAAGTTTTCTTTTTGATTTTATGTTGAACGTATATAAATAATTATATTAATGATGTATACATACAATTACCGTTTCCGTTTCCGTTTTAATTTTCATTTTGTGTTTCATTTCAATTTGTTTCGTTTGTTTGTTGTGCAGTAATTTATATATCGTATATACATATCGTATATATATATATATATATAGACATACCGTATATATAAAGTAAATACTAAAAAAAAACATATATATATATATATTATATATCAACTATTTACTTATTGATTCTAGCGATTTATACGCTCAATATGAATTTTTTCATAGATAAAACATCGTAAATCTACATACTTAGATAGTAAATCGTACATAATTGCACTTTTTTTTTTTTTGTTGTACTAATTTAGTTTAGTGTAGTCTTACTAATTAACTTAAAAAAAAAAACAAAATCAGCAGTTCAAATAAATAACAAAAACCAAAAAAGACAAAAAAAGACGTTACTACACATAGCTACATAATTCTCGCTCTCGCTCTCTCTATATATCTCTCTCTCTCTCGTAATTGCTCTATCAATATATAAAGTATACATATAGTATATACTATAGTAGTATATGTAAATTAGAAGCAGCAGCTAAAAGTTGAATTTTTATCATTTTTTAAACTTGTATCTTTCAAATTATCAAAAATTTTGTTCGCTACATTCATGAAGTATCAAAAAAACAAAAACAAAAAATTGCCTTCAGTTCGTCAGTTAAAGTATAAAACAATTTAGTATACTTAAAAATATTGTATACTCGTACCATACTACTACATAAATACATACGATTCTTTGATTTCGTTGCCTTGCTCGTAGCGTATTTAGTAGTCTAGTTAACTAAACCATATAAAAAGTATTTGTAAAAAGTAGCTACGTAACTTTGTAGTTACATACATACATGATTTAGTAGCTTTTTTAGACAAAGCGCTGTATTTTCTACATCTGTCTCTCTCTCTCTCTCTTTCGCTCTCTCGATCTCTCACGATTTTCTGAACATATCGTACTAAATACATACATCTAACATACATATATATAAATAAATTGCCATATATGTATTAATCTTAATATTTATTTTTGAAGCGACAGCTAAAGTAAGCATAACAAATGTAAAGTGTAGGTACCATTTTTTTATTTTTTTTTTTTGTTTTTGTTTTGTTCTTTTTTTTTTTTATAAAAGTACTCAACGAACTGTATGGCAAATGTACGTTCAACGTCGTATGGAGTAACTTTGTGTAACTTATATTTACAAAAGCGAATCTGTAGCTGTTTAGTGTAGTTTTATAACTATTTAATTTTTTTTTTTTTTTTTAATTTTTATTTGTATTTTACTATTTTACTAAAGTGTAAACGTATGAAATAAGTTGCAGCTGAACAATTTATTTAAAATTTAAAAAAAAAAAATTTTTTTTTTTTGTTAAATTATTTTTTTTGTTTAACTATATTCAATGCGCTATATCTCGCTTAATATTCCATAAACAAGTAAACTGTTTTTGGAAATGTTAATACTTAAGCTTTCAGTTGTGTCTGACATGTTTTGAAATTAAACTGACAGTTTTCCAAATATTACAGCTTTTGTACTATTAGTTTTAATTTGAAAAAGAAAAAAACAATTTTTTTTGTTTTTTTAACACAAAAAAATACTACGTAAAAGCATGCTATGTGAAAGTAAATATTTGTAAAACCGTAGCATACTTTAGTGATGACATTTAATTTATTTTGTTTTTTTAATACAAAAGCATATTTTATAAAACGTATATAAGACACAACTTAAAGCCTATTATCTAGCAATATAACTAACGAAATATTTGTTGAGCGCAACTTATTTCCTGCTTTATACGCACCCTTCTCTGAAAACGCCTCAAACCTGTTATACAATAAAAATACTAATAAGCACTTGTTTTCTTAAAACTAATATTTTTGTTATACTTTTTCCAACACACAAAACCACGCTATTTATTTTTACTACTTTATATAATTGTCTAGCTGAAAACCACGTATATATAAATAAATAAAAAAAAAAAAAAAAAATATATATATATATATATATATATATATATATATATATATATATATATATATATATATATATATATATATATATATATATATATATATATATATATATATATATATATATATATATATATATATATATATATATATATATATATATCTCTCTCTCTCTCTCTCTCTCTCTCTCTCTCTCTCTCTCTCTCTATATATATATATATATATATATATATATATATATATATATATATATATATATATATATATATATATATATATATATATATATATATATATATATATATATATATATATATATATATATATATATACTATATATAACTGTCTCTTCAACTTTGTGCGTTTTTTATTATTTATATAAAATTTGTCTATTTCCAAAGCACTTTAATTGATTAACAACAAACAAAATTATATAATATATCAAAATCCAGAACTAAAACAAAAAAACAAAAACAAATTTCTCAAATACTTTTCAATTCTATTGTTAATTAAAAAACAAGTAACAAATTCTACAGTTTATGTATATCTTGTAGTTGTTTTAACATATTTTAAAAAAATTAGTCTAAAAAATATTATTTAATAAAAAAAAAAAACCAAAAAACATGTATAATCCCAAGCAGAAAGTTAAAAATTCCTAGCCAAGCTAAGCAAAGTCAGCTCAAAGAAATTTAGCTTCCTTTCAGTACAAAAAAAAAAAAAAAAAAATCAAAAAAATCTTCCCAAATAATTTAACTAAAACTTAAACTTAACTACAAGAAAATTGAATTGAAAATTTAAAAACAAAACAAACAAAAAAAAAACAAGAAGAAGAAGAAGAAGAAGAAGAAGAAAAAAACTGATAAATTAATCGATTTTATACCAATACCATTCACATTCATCATGCAATGAACATGCAGGCGTTGTACTATTCTCGTCGGCGGTTTACTTTGCGGAAGCTGGCAGCGAGAGTTCATTTTTCAAGTCTATACCAGATGGATTTTGGTGGGCTGTTGTTACCATGACAACGGTGGGATATGGTGATATGAGGTACTACAACAACAACAACAACAACAACAACCATACACACACATGCATACACACACGTACATACATACAAAAAACATAAATCATGCTTCTTTATTTGTACATACAAAATAATACGTATGTATATTTATATATATTAAAACCAAACACCTTATAAACCCTACACATGTATCATATTTTAACTTTTAACTTTTAAAACCGACATTTCTTTACTACTTACCTCTACGTTGTCGTCTACGTTGTTGTCGTCATCGTCGTTGCCATTATTAATATACCTTAAAAATTTTGTCATCTAAAGTACATAATACATGTCGTATATATACCTATATTGTTTTCTATATATCGTATATCGTAACTTACTATTAAATCTATTTTAACTAACTACTACTTTCTGTACAAAGAAAAGAACAACAAAAAACAACAAAAACAACAAAAACATGCCTTTTAAGTGTAACTATAACTCCTAAACTACAAAAAAACACGATCTCTGTAACATACTAATTTGAACTATATCTCTTAACAGTTCGTAATCTGTACAGTTTAAAGTTACTGAAACGTTCTCCAAAAAAAAAAAAAAATAAGTGATCCTCGTTGTGTGCTCGTAATCTCTAACAGCCGCAATCAAATCAAATCAACATTCTTGTCCTCATTGTTGTAACATTGTCGTGTGTCATTTGATCGTATATCGTACATCGTATATCGCCGATACTTTTATTTTTGATTTAACTCGTCTTGATTTTGTCGTCTTCTCATCACAAAATGTTTGTTTTCATTTTCATTTTCAGTTTTTTGTTTTTTTCATTATTTTTTTTTTTTTTTGTGTTGTTTGTTTTGAACCTCCTACAACATTTCACGTTTCTGTTATTGCATGTAGTACTTCATTTTGCTACGTCCTTTTAACTTATTTTTTAATTTTACATTTTTGAATTGAGTTTGAGGACTCATTTCAGTTGTTCCGTTCAAAACACGTTCAGTTCAGAACGTTCCTAATATCACCATATTTCAAAAACAAAAACCAAACAAAAAAAAAGAACGTTTTCTTTATTTCAACAAAAATATTACAGCTAATAAATAGTTGTGTTCCTTCGGCCCATCATCGAGTGTTATATTTTTTTGTTTTCCTCTTTATTTTTTTAATGAAAAAATTTTGTTTTTCTATTTTGAAATTTCTGCTTGGGAATTATATGCAAATAGTTGAATTGAATTTAATACTAAATCTACAACAAAAACAAAAAAAAACATATTAAATTTCAGCTCAACTTCGGATATATCGTAACTATATCGTAACGCTTCAAACGAGGGTAACACTGTATAAGCTGATCAAAAATAAAAGAAATTTTAAATTTCAAGAACGTACAAAATATGTCACAAAAGAAATGCATGAATTTTGCTACATTTGAGTGAAATTGATTTTATGATCTTCTAAACACAAAGTAAACAAAAAAAAAAAATAGTGCATTAAAAATATTTTTATCTATATTTTTCTATAATGTTACATTTTTCAGAGTTATGCTTAAAATATAAATAGTACTACGTTTTACGATGCGTGCTTTTCTTTATTTTAGTTTGAGTTGACCAACTATAAGCTAGCAAAATAAACTAGTTGAGAGAGAGCTAGAGCGCTTCTCTAAGCTTGCGCCGACTGCGCTAGAGCTCTGCATCGAACACTGACGGGAAAAGATGAGAAACACTCTTCATGCGCACACGAACTGCAACACTCATTTCAAACGATATATCTACCGCCATTGTCCGTGCCTGCCAATGTAAAACTGTTTACCGTTAGAACACCAATTATTCCGTGCTCAAAAAGTATATCTGTTGCAACAATCCTTAGAATAGTTACACAATATATTGGGTGTGTCTGCGTCTCTTTGTATTTGTATTAATGATGACGACATACATTATGTAGCCTCTATCCAAATTATACTTGAAATATACTGGTATATCTGCCCAAGGATTCCCAGTGGTTTAACCTGTGGCCTACAACTCTTAGACCAGTTCCTTCTGTCGTCAAAGATCCATCCGTATACCACTTGATCGTATATGACTTTTCCGACGTCCAAGTCTTCTTATCGGACCATTTGATGGTGAAGTTCCGATTGAAGAGACGTTTCTCCCAGTAAATTGAGCTAACTTTATTTCCGTCAACTAAAAGTCTCAGGAGCGTTTCCTTAGTTTTATACTCAATTTCTAGATGCAGTGGTGTTAGATTTAGAATTGCTTACAACGCAGTGGTTTTGCATGTGCGCATTGCGCCAGTGATGTATATGCATGCTAGTCTTTATAGGGAGTTTAATGTTCTCGTGACTGTGACTTGTTTCGCCCGCTCTCCCCATGCGACTATACCATATAGTAACATCGGCTTTACTATCATGTTATACAGCCAGAGCTGAGATACTCTGTTATGTTCACCTAGTTTTCCCAATAGACCATTTACTTCAAGCACTAGCTTTGTCCTAACTACGTTGGAGTTAAGCGCCTTCAACGCAGCCTGGCTGTCTGAGAGAATGGCAATATCACAGTTGCGATTGCCTCTGTCTAGCTTGAATTGTGCACATCTGATTATAGCGCACGTCTCTGCTTGGAAGAAAGGGCTGTGTTTTCCCCATGATTCCCAGTAGTGAGTCCTAGGGCCTACTACTCCTCGGCCTGTACCATCTTCTTTCGTCAAGAATCCATCCGTATACCACTTGATGGTGTGTGGTTTTAGGACCATTTGATGATAAAACTCCGATCAAAAATGTTCCTCTGTGTCATTTCGTCTTTTGGTATGGTGGACATTAGGGATGCACCCTTCGTCCATGTATGGAGTCGTTTCTGACAGATCTCCGAGGTAACTTTAAACTCTTGACAGAATTTCTAAAATTGTACTTAAAAAAGAGCCAATGACTCAGCAGGGCACTCTAAGTTGGGCGCCTGAGTCATTCCGTTGCCCATTACAAAGCTTAGGATTTTAAGAAGTTTTGAAGTTTTTGAGTTTGCCACAGTAAGATTCAAAAACACAAATAAACAAAAACAATAAAAAGTGTTTACGGATTGATTTAAGTTAAAATTTATATCATCTTTGTTTAAGTAAAGATAACAACTGAAAAATGAAACTGAAAAATAATATATCACAAAAAAAAAACATAAAATTCATATAGAGAAGCTTTTGTGTTTGGAAGATCCATTTGTGACATAGTTAATCAGTTAATCAGTTAAACAGTTAATCAGTAAACAGTTAAACAGTTAAACAATTAATCAGTGTATAGTGCTGTACAATGCACATTACAAACACACTGGCACACTTTGCACAGTGTTAGCAATATACCATATAAAAACGAACACATACAACGGCTTTGAGCAGCCAGCGCAAAAAATACCAGAGAGTATAATATGTACTATGTAAACATATTATATGAGTACACATAACAAAACAAAACAAAAACAAAATCAAACAAATAATAACAATAATTATGAAAAGGAAAACAGAACGAACGTACGAACGAACTTAAATATAATTACATGTGACTGTCCAAACGTACATTAACAAACACTGAACACCGATTTGCTTGCATTGTTGTTAGCCAACACTGCACTGAAAATTTATACAGTAACAACAACAACGGCGAAACCAAAATACTATTAAAACAATAAAAAACAAAAGCAAATTTCATTTTTTTTTCTTTTTCTTTTTTTTTGATACTATGTATAAAATTCTTTAAAAAAAAAAAAAAAAAAAAAAACTTGATTTTTTTGTTAAAACTGTTGCCAAGAAGGAACCAACAACAACAAATTTTTGTGACATTTTTTTAGGCGTCGTACTCTTCTCATCGGCGGTTTATTTTGCGGAAGCTGGAAGCGAAAATTCCTTCTTCAAGTCCATACCCGATGCATTTTGGTGGGCTGTCGTTACCATGACCACCGTTGGATATGGTGACATGACGTATGCAATACTTTTTTATATATTCTCTTATTACTTATTATTATATTAATTAACATTATTATGATTATTATGTTTATAATTATTATAATTGTCGTTACATGAATTACTATTTCATTTACTCTCTATTTATTATTAACCTTTCCAATTATGTTCATGATGTTCTTTTGATGAACTGTGTTGATTACTGTGAATTTTAGTCTCTCTAAAACAATACTAAAAAGAAAAACCAACTAAAAAAACTAAAAACCTTATAAATTTAAAAGAGTACAGCTCTATTTTTTCCCAACTAGTACAACTTGTTTGACCAAAAACTCTAAAAAAAAATGTTCTTATTTTATTTTAGTTCCATTTTTTGTTTTTTTTTTTTCATTTTCATTTTCATTTTTGTTCAAGCGAGAGAAAAATTTTTAACACTTTCATAACATACAAAAACGATCTTTGTTTTGTTTTAAATCAAATTTTAATGCTGCAAAAACAAAATTTTGAAATACTATTTACAAAAAAAAAAAAAGAAAAACAAAAAGTAATACTTGCAAAGAAGTATGAAATTTTGTTTTTGTTGTTTATCAAACTTTAACTCTATGTAAATTATTTCCTAAACCTTACTTTATGTTGTATTTATAATTTCAAACCGTAAAAAAAAACGAAAAGAGAAACAAAACTTAAAACTGTTCATAAACTGTTCATAAACTAATACAAACTATCTACTATAACAAATAATGCTCACAAACTATACTTGCCCATTTATTGATATCAATATACAAAAATCAAAAAAATCAATTAAATTAATTTCATGCTTCAAACTGCTAAACAAATATTGCGTCAATATACAAATACAATATGGTGTGGTGTTTTGTAGCCATACTAGCACACACACACACACACACACATACATTTGTACATAAACACATACATAGATACATACATATATATACATAAATACATACATACATATATATACACACATATATATAGAGGAACATGCTACGACGCGTTAAATTTGAGTTTAATTCAATTTTATTGATGATCCATGATGATTATTGATGCAGCTTAGTATTTATTTTATGCAAAAAAAAAAACAAACAAAAAAGAAGAAATGCTAAATAAATAACTAAATACTTATTCAAAAGCGAAATACTTGAAATAGTATTGCAGAAAATTCTATTAATTTCTTAACATTGGCAAAATGTTTTAGTTTATTACATTTATTACATTGATTATTTTGTATTTAAATGCACGTTGCATGTTGTTCTTTGCATCTTAAAGGTGATATACAGCAAAAAAAAAGACTCCAATAAGACAATAAGACATTAATACAATAAGACAATAATACACTGTACAAAGTGTACATCTTTTTTTAATAACATACACTCTCCAACAACTAATTACAAACTGTCTCATCATACATTTTAAACATCATACATCATTCATTATTATTATTATTATTATTATAATTAAAAATACACCACGCCTACTTGCTACGCCTACTATTTTATACAAAAGCCGTACTACGTAAACAAAACAAAAAAGAAAGCAAATGAAAAAAGTTAAATACTTTTCACATTTTCAACTTAAATTTTTACGTTCCAAATGTAGTTAAAACTTATTTAATTAATAATTTTTGCTTATTTACTTGTTGTGCAATTTTCTTTATTTCTAACTTAAAACTATGTAACTTTTCTATCAATACTTCACCAACTATCCCCACTATCCACTCTTTTATGCAATATTTTCTCTATGCTATTATTTATGCTATAATTATCTACCAACCTATATATATATATATTTACATATATATATATATATATATATATATATATATATATATATATATATATATATATATATATATATATATATATATATATATATATATATATATATATATATATATATATATATATATATATATATATATATATATATATATATATATATATATATATATATATATATATATATATATATATATATATATATATATATATATATATATATATATATATATATATATATATATATATATAAATGAATATTATGCAAAATACCATTTTTTTTTAACTAAGCAAAACATTAGTTTAAGTACCAAAAAAAAAAAAAAAAAAAATTCTTTCTCAAATCAAAACAAACAAAAATATCGAAATTTTTCTTTACATTTCTTATATATTTGTGTATTTTCATTTTATTTATCGTTCGTTCGTACCAATCGATCGATCGATCGTTTACAACTCCATCGTACTCCATCTCAAAACAAACCAAAAACCAAATCTATTCAAATCAACTCAAATCGAATCGAAAAACTGCCAAATCAAATGAAATCAAACAAAAATATAAATATAAATATAAATCAAATCAAATCAAATCAAATCAAATCAAATCAAATCAAATCGCTTTATGAAACCTAAACGAAATCGTTTTAAACGCCAAATTAAAATATAATAATAAAAATAAAAATAATAACGCAAACGCAACAAAATGAAACCACATACATACGTCGTTGTTTGTGCTATTGCAAAAATAAATAATAATAATAAATTACGATAATATTAAACCGAAATTATAAAATCAATAGACCTGTCGGCGTTTGGGGTAAAATCGTGGGATCATTGTGTGCCATTGCTGGTGTACTGACAATCGCACTACCGGTACCGGTTATCGTCAGTAATTTCAATTACTTTTATCACCGCGAAACGGATCAGGAGGAGATGCAGAGCCAAAACTTTAATCACGTTACTAGTTGTCCATATTTGCCAGGTACATTAGGTAAGTTGAATTAATAATTGTATTAAACAAAAAAATGCACACCAAACACCAAAAACCAAACACAAAAATACAAAAACACAAAAAACATGACCATATATATATACAGACAGCACGAAAGCATGAACGTACATAACACACATAGTAGTACTGTTATAATACTGTTTGTTGTGCTGTACTGTATAGTACAGTTAACAGTTATCGTAATTTTTAAACCTTACAAAAAATAATAGTTAACAGTGCTGTTAGCACTTAGTACAAACATATTTACTTTAACACGAAACTACACTGTTAACAGTAGCAATTTTAAACAATACAACTGTAAGTACAGTTTTAGGCTTACTTGTAAGCAGTTTAGCATCTACATACACACATACATACAGTCATAGTCAAAATTATTTACACAGCGCAAAATTTTTTACATTTTTCGTTGGGAGTTAATTGGAAACAAGTTTTGGTGTCGTCGCAATGCTTGAGGGATGTGAAGAAGCAAATGAAAGAAGAACTAGAAAAGATAACGGTTCGTATCACATAAACAAAAGCAACACTAATTGGTGCTTATCAGTTTGAAAAATCCTTACACACATTTTATTGACGTCAATATTATTTACACAATGCAAATATACCTACATACATACATTAGTTTCAAATTTGCTCTGCGTAAGTACAGTATTTGCTGTTGTCATAATCTGCTAAAATGGATGATTAATTCAATTTTATAGACTTTTTGAAAAAATGTTAAAAACGTGGAAATTATTCGTTGAATCTCGAGCTGAGCTTTGGGATCAAATTTAAAAATGACATTACACCAACGAATCAAGCCAAACAAACGCCTTGCATCTGCGCTGGACTACAACAGGAAGCCTGTACAATTCTGGTGAAATGTGTTATGGACGGACGAGTCAACATTTCAATTCCAGGGAAGCCACTTTATGCATCTTCATCATCAGACAGCAAAGAATAAAGCGGTGCAGCCTCTTAACAGATTTGGCGTTGGTGCTCGGTGATGTTTTGTCGGTGATGCATGTCGTTCTATGGATTTGGAGAATTGGTGGCAATAGAGAACACTTTGGCTATCTCGACATATTGAACGAGCATGCTTTCCCATCGGCAAGTAGACTTTTTCCAACCAATTGGACTGGATTTTACAACATGACAATGCTCCAGGTCATAATGAATGATTACGTACAAAATTTTTAAAAGATTTAGTTCAAGCTGTACTTCCGTGGCCTGCACAGAGCCCCGATCTTAATGTCATTGAAAATTTTGGAGCAGCTTTCATAAAACAAGAGAGAACAATTGATAAAGAGGGGAAACGCGAAGACTCAATTGATGAAATCAAAGAAAATTTGGTCAAACTTGACACCTCAAGCATTGCGCCGACACCAAACTTTTTTCCAACTAACTCCCAACAACAACAAAAACCCCATTTTTTTTTTTTCGAAAAATGTAAAAACTTTTGCTTTGCGTAAATAGTTTTGACTTTGGTGTGACTATGCTGCCAATGTCATTTAACATTGAGAAATATTTTTGGCACATTTTGTTTTTTTTTATATTTACGTTTACATATTTAAAACGAAAACAATTTAATATTTAAACTTTTAAAGCGCTACGAGATACCTTCTAACCACTCTAGTCTAGTATATTCCTTATTGGTCCTTTATGCAACTGTGCGACAATTTTTATCGAAATGAACATAAGAATCAACCACTCAAAACCGAAAGCTAGGCTACGATCAGGTAATTTTGCTTTTTTTTATTCCTTGTTATGTTCACCTGTGTTGACATATGCGCTAAAATAAACTGTAAGCCGCAACTATTTATAATATAGCGCAATAACTAACTCTCTCTCTCTCTCTCCAAGGATTGGCATCTCTATATGAATGTATGTTTTGACCAACCTGTTCATCTGGTTTCCTCATGGTTCCATTGCAAAGTCACTCCATTTGTCCGAGTCCATTTGCGTTTCTGTATTTTTTATTGCGTTGCATATCAAGTTTAATTGGTGAGCCTGATGGCAATCGGATATAAGGGCCTTACTTTTTAATCTGTAGCTTGGCGCATATTTGGTTGGTGCCCTTTCACGTCTCTGATCAGTATAGTATCTTGGCCTTGAGTGTAGGTAACATAGTAGATTTCTCTTCAATGTAGTCGTTCAACTTCTCATTGAAGTGTCATTGAAGAGGCTGCGTTAGTTCTGAAGCCGCGAGAGAATGCAGCCTTGCCGAGGACTACTTTATTTGTTTCTCACAGTCACGCTACATTATAATATAGTCTTGTGGTGAGCTTAATGATATTCATGAGAACACTCAGAGTTTGAAGTGCGTCCCAGATCACATTCACATTGATGGTACCGAATTGCACTGTCTGAACATACAAGAAAATTTTAAAATATAAAGCCTTTAAGGCTTAATATTTTATAAAGTTTTCAGTGTTGAAGAATAAACGAACATCGACTAAGGTATTTGGTGCGGATAAATATATTTATGTATAACTTTATGGCATCTATTCATAACAGTAGCAGCACTAAAATAAGGTTTATTGGAACATAAATTAAATTTCAAATCGACTTTGAAGTTAGAGTTAGTACGGATACTAACGCTCTGACTCACTGGCTTATTATAAAGGCTGTTTGTTTTACCAATAGCAGTGGTTAAGAGTACTGTTATCTATACAATAACAGTAGTAATCTGTACTATAACTGTACTACTAACAATAACATTGTATTGAACTGTACATTAATAGCACTGTTAACAGTAACAGTAGTTAATAGTACTACTACAAAATTTCATTGTTTTGTGTACGTGTACAAAGACATACTCCAACAAAATTAAATAAAAAAATGTTTTTTTTTAGTCCGAATTTGTAATTAATTCCAACTGTATGTGTGATGTACATTTCTTTCTTTCTTTTTTCCTTGCATTCTTCTATTCCCACTGTCTGTGTGTCCGTTTCAAACCAATTGAAAAATAAAATTATATATCTTCCAAATTGAAATCAAAATGCAAACAAACAAACAAAAAAAAAAAATTATATTCAAATTCAACAATTTATGAATAACAAATACTATCTTCCTTGTTGATTGCCATATTGGTTAAACCTTTTGACTATTACCATTCCTAATCCAAATCCAAAACCAAAACATCCCTACCATTCTTCCACTCCTGTTCCTTATGCATTTGGCACTACCCGACTACAAGTAGGTCAACACTTGAAGAAATCATCATTGTCTGAGTCCTCATCGGATATGATGGATTTGGATGATGGTGTTGAATCAACGCCAGGATTGACTGATACGCTTCCTGGGCGTACGGTTGCTCCATTTTTAGGAGCACAATCACAGCAATCGCAGCAGCAGCAGCAACAAGCTTACGACAAGCAACTGCAGCAGCAGCAACAACAACAACAGCAACAACAACAGCAGCAGCAGCAGCAACAACAGTTGCAGCTGCAAAATGGCTACAAACCTCAGCAGCAGCATCAGCAGCATCAGCAGCAGCAGCAGCCACAACAACAACAGTCCGCCATTAGCATCAGCGCTGCCTCAAGCACCGGAGGCAACAGCCTCACAATGAGGCACAATAATGCCTTGGCTGTTAGTATCGAAACTGACGTTTGACTACTGGGTAAGTTTTAAAACAAAAAAATTAATACAAAACGTTTCACTACCACAACAACAAAACCAAAAAAAAAAGAATAACACTAACCCTATTCTCCGTCTTCGTATAAGTTAAAAACTACATCTGTATGCTCGAACAAAAAAATCTATTAATATAACGCGTATCGACTTTAAACTCGCGTTCTTTAATGTCAACTCGTGTGTCCTTAAACCGCTGCCAAGCAAGCAAGTTTCTCTCTCGCTAAGTAATGACTATTTTATGTTTTAATTATAAATTTTTGTTCTTTTTTTTTGTTAACGATACATAATTATATAAAATAAACAGTTCCTATGTTTTATAAGCAGTTAGTAAAACAGCTGAGTTCAGCAAATCAAGCAACAAGCATTACAATGTATAAATAGAAGCTTAATATCTAATATAATGTTAATGTCATGCTGTTAATTGTTAACTGTTAAGTGTTAACAGTTAATAGTTAACAGTGTACAACGGTAATAGTTAACAGTAAGCGATGGATACAACGCGTCACTGTTAAAGCTTTTACATAAATAACACGGTTTTGAGTTTTTTTTTTTTTTTTTGTTATTTAATTCACGATTCAAATCGGTAAGCCTCATGCAGCATTAAAGATAAAAATAAAAATTAAATTAAATTCGTTCTCGCCTCTCGTTTTTTTAGTTTTTGACTTGCACCGAGTAACAAAATAAACAAAATTTATAATATGTAATATAAACTTAGAAGCAAAACACATATAATCAATAATGAAATTCAAAAATAAAATTTTTTCCATACGTTTTTCTTTTTTCTTTCTCTTTCCCATGCGCTCTTTCTAATTGTATTTTGCCTCTGTATGTCACACACACACAATTTTTCGAACTCTATTTATGTATCAAATTATTGAAAAATTTAAATTAAAAAAAAAAAAAAAATAACACACAAAATCGAATGATTTTGTCGTTGCAAATTCGTTGCTTTTTCTATTGCAAATCAGTAAAAAAGACGATGCGTGGTATAATTTGGCCTTGTCAAGTGTTACGTTGGATGCCAGAAACGACTACAAATGCTGTTTAAGTTTAATTTAAGTAGAACAAATAAAACAAACAAATTAAATTTATTGATAACTAAAAAAGAAAACAAAACCAAATTAACATAAACATAAACCGAACTAAACAACAAAACAAACAAGATGGATATTAAATTTAATTTAACTTATACGATAAATTACTTACTACAAGAGGAAAAAATAAATAAGAAAATGCAAAAAAAAAAACAACAAAAAACATCGAAGATACAAAAACTAGTACATTTTAATATTAAATTAAATTTAATTAAATTAAACTATTCATTTATGTCAGCAGAGATGAAGAAAAAAAGAAATTAAAAAGAAAAACAAAACAGAAAATGTGAGAATAATACAATAGGAAAACAAAAAAAAAAGGTTAAATTATGAATGATAGCGACATACAAAACAGACGCACTTAAACGCTTAAACCGTTAAACTGTTAAAACGTTACAGAAAACGACAGACAATTTAATAAACTGTTAGACCGACAGAACAGCAAACCAAAAGACAGTATGCAATATGCAGCAGCAGCGAAGAGACAACAGAGCAGCAACAACAGCAACAACAAACGAACAACAACAGCGTTCAAAGCACTGAATCTGTTAAATACAACAGTAAATGTTAGCAGAACAGTAATGAGAGAATGATTGACAGTGAGAAAGAGAGAAAGAGAGAGATAGCGAGAAAGAGAGAAAGAGAGAGAGACTGGCTACAGCGATTGAAGTACCGTTTCAACACTGCAAACTAACAGAACCAGACGCAACTGTACTGTACTACTACTACAACTGCTACTACTACTACTGCTACTACTACTACTACTACTACTACTACAGTGTACTACAATGAACAAAAGAAAATTTATGAAAGAAAATACCTGTGTATATAAAAAACTATCCCAAAACTTTTTTCAATAACATGCATCAAACACTGTCAAACGTTCAGATAGTTTATTTTACAAACGAACTGCAATTTGCAGCACGTCGTATATAGAGAACAAAGTACAGCAGCAATTAGCAAACAAAAAATAATAATAATAATAATAATAAATAATAACAGCAGAGCATAGAAACCAGCAAGTAAAACATTTAGTAGCAAACAAAAAAAGAAAAAAAAACAACAAAACAGGAAATGGCCACACTTAAAGAAATGCAGTAAAATTTAATGACATTGCAACGTTTAGATACAAAAGAGCATTAGAGTTTATTACGCTTCATGCAAAAAAAAAAAAAAAAAAAATGTTGAAAACAAATCAAATACCTATTAATAACATCGTCTTCAGCAAAATAGCTAAATAGTATTTCAATGAAATAAACTAACATATACTATAAATAAATAAATAAATAAAATTCTAAATCAAGCGCATTGCAACACTCAAGCAAAGTTCAAACAAACTCAAACAAGCTTCAGTTTTAACAAAACAAAACAAAACAAACAAACAAACAAAAATAAATAATTAAATCGTATAAAACTATTCAAAGTGCAAAAACCAAAAATTAATTCAACGAAAAGACACTTCTTTAATCTCTGCTTTGCTACAGCAAAAAGATAATACAATATCGCCCAACTCAATTTCGGCGCATTTTTTATGCAATTTTCTTTAATTTTTCCATAAAAACAAAACATTTCCGTTTTAAAAATTAAGAATATCAATTTGTAACACATGTCGAGAAATGAGATTAAAAAAGGTAATATTGAAAATAAGTGAAAAACTGCCGTTAAAAGATAAAACCAAAACAAAAACAAAAACAAAAACAAAAACAAAAACAAAAAACAAAAAAATACTAAGTAAATATAATATAAATGTGTATAGTTAAAATAATTTTTTTTACAAAAAATTACACACAAACAAAGACATTAAAAAAAAAAAACAAGAAAAACAAGAAGAAAAGCAGTCAAATACGTGCCAGTTTTTGATCTCAAGATCGCTACGCTTTTTGAACTAGTATAAAGCATTTCGAAAGCATTTTTCGTAAAATGATTCTTTCAAATTTTGATTCAAGCAAACCTAAATACTACCACAAAGAACAATTCAAGCCACCCATTTACAAAAACCACCATCAACAGAGACAACATACCTATATACATATGTATAAACGTAGCAACCAAACAAAAAAAGTAAATATGTAATTAAATAATTCTGTAAGTAAATCAAATAAAATAATAAAATATAAATAAAAAATATAAATATAAATATAAAGCAACCTACAAACCAAAACTCAGAATTACAACAGCAGCTTAAAACCCGCCCCGCCACGCCACGCCCCCCGAATAAAGCGTAATAAAAAGTACAAATATTGATTAATTACAATATGATATTCAGCATCATCTCTTCATTATGATAATGTTGATGATGATGCAAATGATGATGTTGATGATGAAGTGTGCACGAAAGGCGCATAAGCAAAGCACAAAAGCGCATCAGCAGCAGCAAAGCTAGCTAGTGATGTGTAAAATGTGCAAAATGTCAAAGCCACACAGGGTGCTCACACATTGCATAATACGCCTGCAATAAAAATATAAAAACCAAAACACAAAATAAACTAAACTAAACTAAACTAAACTAAACTAAACTAAACTAAACTAAACTAAACTAAACTAAACTAAAAACTAATTTACATTAATACAAAAAAGCAAAATAAAACATAAAAAGTAACCAAAAACAAATTAAAAAAAAAAACATAAATTATCATTTTTAATAAACGCAAAACTATGCATTTTATAGCAATTTTGTAAAAAAAAAAAACAAATATTATTTATATACAAAAACAATTCAAACTGAATCAAGATTTAACAAGCAAAACACATTTGCGTGTTAACATTTATAATTTTTGTTAATTTCATTTTAATGTTTGTCTTTAATATTTCGGCTTCGTTTTGGGCGTGTTTTAATTAATTTAAATAATTCTTTTTTTTTTTGTTTTTTAGTTTTTTCTTGTTTTTGTTTTTGTTTTTTACATACAAAAACAGCTACATGTGAAAGTTTAGGCTTAAAAGCACGTAAAGACCAGCTGTGTCGATTCGCCACGCAAATTTGCCATTCACTGTGTCGGTTTATCCAACAGAACTGAAGTATCTAGTCGCATATATTGACGAATGACACATCACGAGTGTGTTTAGTAATGTCTGACAAGTATTAATTAATTTTTCCATACAATTAAATAAAATAAATAAATAAATTCTCACACAATTTTTGCATTTATTGAATTTGTGAATTTATAGCTATCGTTTAAAGAAGCTATCAATCTGTAATCGCTGATCAGTTATCAATTGATAACCAAACAAATTGATCAAATTGTTTTGCTGTATACATATACTATATTTGTGTGCCCGAATGTCTACAGTCTACAGTCTACAGTCTGAAGTCCCAGATCCTCTGTTGCTGCTGAGAATTGAATAAAAATGTGCAGCGCAGGTAGACCAATGATGGCTTCGATTGCAGCAGTGTGACATGTTCTCATGGCACCTGACATGGCACATGCAAGTAAGCCATTGCAGTTTGTCGCACTGCCTTATTGCACATGTTTGCAGCAGTTTATTGCACCATACAAGGGCGGCGTATGTTGCTATAGGTCTCATCATTGAAGTATAGATTCAAAACATCATCTTTGGCGAGAGGCCACACGTTCGGCCAAACAGGCTTTTGTTGCCCTGTTGAGGACATTTTTGAAATGGGTGTTTCAATTTAGTCTTTTGTCAAGAACTTTACTTCATCAGAAAGTCCAAAAAGAGAGTTTTGAATGTACACTGGAGCCAGATGCAATTTGGGCATCAAGGCCGCCTTTTGTGGGTTAATCCAGAGGCCCTCCTTGGCGCAATAGTTGGTCACAATCCGAAGAGCTGAACACAATATGTTCAAGACAGAATTCCTAATATCCAATGACATTGTACCCTTGTGAACTGAGCTCGATTAGGAGTTTGTCTATCACTAGGGACCAAAGAATTGGCGAGAGTACTCCTCATTGAGGAGTACCTAATAATGGCTTCAATCCAGGCAATGGTGTGGCTATATATACCCCTCTGCGAAAGTGCTCGAGTGATGGAGCCATCCATAGCCCGTAATATCAAAAGCACCCTCAATATCAAGAAAAGCACCTAGCGCTATTTCTTTTGATCGAAAGGTTATTTCGATTATACCGACCAGATTATGAAGTGCGCCTACCGTTGATTTAACCTTCATATAGGCGAATTGGCGTTTATGAATAGGTCTGTAAGATTTGGCTAGTTCCATAGGTCTATTACCCTGAAAAGCTTCCTGACCGTTCGACGCATGGCAGCTAACTTATCAGTCCACGAGGGAACCTTCTGCTTCATGTGTACTGAACGTGTAGCTGTGCTATCGTAGTACGAGCTCAGTAATATCTCGTTTAGCAGCTCTAGTGTGTTAGCAGATTTTTTGATTTCTACTAAAGCTAAAGCTTTCGCATAGTACAATTTTGTTTTTATTGTATATATATATATATATATATATATATATATATATATATATATATATATATATATATATATATATATATATATATATATATATATATATATATATATATATATATATATATATATATTTTTTTTTTTTTTTTTTAAACTTTATTGAAACATGCCAATTACAAGAACTCCTAGATCAGTTAGTCTATTTTACTTATCTATTTTTTATATACAAAAGAACACAAAATTAAACTACACCACACAACAACAGCAAACACAAATAGAAAACCAAAAGCAAAGAAAAATAAATTATTAAACGTCGACTGAAACTATGCAATTTTTTATTTGCATAATTGTAAAAACAAAACAAAACAAAAAGAACAAGATAAGTGTATATCGAAATATTTACTGTAAATAAGTATATATGTATTTATATATATTTAAAAAATATATAAATATGTATATACAATACATATATTAAATATAATATAATAAAAACATAAAAAAAAAATTAGAATTATAAATAAAATAAACTGTATAAAAAGTTCAAGTGTAAATTTTAAAGCTTTGAAAACCGTCCACACACACACATACACACAGACAGATAAATATATACAAACATCCAAATATACAAACAGAAATACATAAATACAATAACATATACAAACAAGTTGATACTCTTACAAAAATTCTGCCACCAACTCTTTATACGTTTTTTAGTCGTATTGAAATCGATTATTTATCTGTCGTTTTTATTTTCGTTTTTTAATAATGTTTACACGCAATTGATTTAAACCAAAAAACAAAAAAAAAAAATTTTTTTTTTTTTTTAACTATAAAAGTACTTAGTTTTCTTTGCTAGCAGCTGAAAAGGACAAGGCTCTTCAATATTTACTAAATAATTGTATTGAAAATTTGGAACCGTTTTGCATAATTTTTACACACTTGATGTACTTTATTGAGCACCGTTACAGAACAATAATCAGAACAATACTTTACTTGCCCCACGTTGGGCGCCAACTAGGCGAATTTTACTTTTTCGTCAAACTTTATTGAGAAACATTACAAACAATAAGCAGCACAATGCTTACGATGCAACGAGCAAACGAACGCATGTTGCCGCATCGGTAACGAGTCGCGAGTCTTAGTTGGTTACAATGGCGACTGCGCAATCGTTAGTTTACATGACAGTGACTTCGTATTCTAGTGGAGTCAATAGTGCCAACAATGTATTTCTTGTGGCTCCAATGTGAGACAAAGCACAACACAATTTAAAATTTAGTTTTTCATTCAAACACATTTTCTTAAAGCAATTGACAACTACTTCGTTTCTGCTTCGTTCAGATGCTTTAATTTCGTCTATAAGTCTAGGCAATTGATTTAGATCAATTCCTTGAACGTAAACGAATGCGAAAAAAAGTATATAATTCATACTTAATTCTCTAAGTTAGCGCAAAATATAATAATAATGATTTGGTACGCTTTAAGAAAATTTCAAATACTTTCAGCTTTTTTTGGAATTATGGTATAAAGAGTTTCATACAAAAAAAATCAATGCCGAGTACTCATTAGAGTAAACAAATTAAACAACTACCTAAGCTACTTTCAATAGCTTGGGTAGTTATGTGAAGTTCCTACTTTTAAAATTCGCTAAACTTTCATTTAAAATATGCGCTTCTCAACTAGTATTAACTAAAAAAAAAAAAAAAACAACAACAAAAAAACTAAAAAACTAAAAAAAAGTGATTCTACACTTTGACTTTTACACAAATTTATATAATTTTCTTAATATTGTGCCTTACTTAATTCCTTGAGTGCAAATTCTTTAGCTCAAGTACCTATCTAAAAGACATATTACATACGAATCTGTAAAAACGAACGAAAATCTTTTCTATGCGCTCTATGTAGTATCTCTATCACTCGCTCCAATGTCCAAATCAGCTGTTTTCAAATGCAAAACTGCTTTTAACTTAAATACTTTTGCAAACTTTGTATATAAATAAGTAAAATTTTCACTTAAAAACTACAAAAATGCGAAGAAGAAAAATGAATATGGATTTTTTTTTTTTACAAAAAGTAATTAATTAATTAAATAAATAACGTAATAATGATAAAAAATACTATATGCATATAAAATAATATAATATGAAAATTAGTGTTATAAAATATTAGTAAATAAGCAAAATTGAGATGCAGCGTTGCATTGAAGTAATATCGAAACACCAAACAGAAATATATTTTTAATTTAATAATATATATATATATATATATATATATATATATATATATATATATATATATATATATATATATATATATATATATATATATATATATATATATATATATATATATATATATATATATATATATATATATATATATATATATATATATATATATATATATAAATAATTTTTATTGTAACAATAAATAAACTAATTAAAATATTAATAAAGCAAAATATAAGCGCGTTATAGTCGCGTTGTACGACTATACAATACCCTGCACAATATTCGTAACATAGTAAGTGGTATCTACGATAGCTCATTTCAAAAACTTCTTTAGCCTATGTTGGCTTTATTATGTTATTGAAGGAAATCGATTAATTATTAATCGATAAACGATTATTTGCAATTCAACAATTATGTGCAACAATTCCAAACTGTGGGGTATATTATAAAGACTTAAAATTTTTTCAAATTTCATATATTGGCAGCTTGAATTAATAATGAGCGAAATTTACGCATTTATTGTCCAAAAATGGTTCCAAATATATTATTCAAAGTATTGTCCATCGCTGGTCACAACTTATTCGGATTTTTCTGACAATTTTCGTATACCAGTTTGGAAGAACGGCTCGTCTTTTGTGGCAATCCAATCGTCGACCCATTTTTTGCATTGTTCGTATAAAGTGAACTTCTGCTGGGACTTCTGCCATGTGTCATCGACCGGAACAAGTAGTAGTCGCAAGGAGCGATGTCTGGAGAATCCGGCGGTTGGGGGTACAACTTGCCATTTCAGCGTTTCCAAGTAGGTCTTGACCGGTTTTGCAACATAGAGCATAAGCTTCATTTCATGAATGTTCGGCTTTGCTAAGGATGTTGATGATTGTCCGGGCAAAACCCATGACTTTTTGCGCTTAGAGTTGTCATAATGATGGATCCACTTTTCATCGCCACAAGTCACAATGCGATGCAACAAACCCTTTTTTTTTTGTTCGAGGAGCTGTTCGCTAGCGAATCGAAGTCACCTTTCGACGTCGCGCTGCGTCAACTCGTATGGCACCCAGTAGTTACCTTGCTTCTGAATCAATCCCATCGACGTTTAGACGTTTGCTAACTATCGACTCATACACTCTCAATGATTCTGACAACTACTGAAGCGTTTGGCATTGGTCCACATAGAGCAATGCTTCAAACTTTTTGGCTTGACCCGGCCGTTCCGTATCTTCGAGCTCAAAATCACCACTTTTAAAGCGACCAAACCACCTCCGACACAATTGTTCAGATAGAGCATGCTCGCCGTAAACTTCCACTCATATTAAAGTAATGAAGAAGAACTCCGCACAAAAACACTTTATTTGGTACAAAATTCAACATATTCGAGGCAATATTTAGTATTGTTGTTTACGTTTCATACAAATGACACAAGCTGCCAAAGACGCTCATTGACAAATAGGTCAGAGCTCGCAAAATATGCTCAACGAAATTTTTCTATGCTGTCTGCTCACCGAAAATACAGAAAAAAATGAATTAGACTCTCTCAACAGAACAATTCTTCTTTTTGATGCTTTCGTGTTTTCTGTTTCATGCTTCTCGATGAGCGATACCCACGAAGCTGTCTTACGATAATAGCTTGATGGTGAGTTTTTCGTTTGACTCTCAGCAATTGAGTATCAGTAACTGAGCATAAGCAACTGAGCAAAATGAGCCAAGTGAAAGCGTAAAGTGTTTTTTATATGGTTGTTGCCTTAAATATTTCTTCGCAGGCAATGGAGAAAAAGATGTGGCGCTAAATTGTGTGCATATGTTAAAATATAAGTAACACGCATACATGCGCAAAAGACACTTTCAGAAAATTTTGCGCAGAAAAGTGTCTTCTGTGAACAAATGCACAAAGAGACCGACAAAAAACTTTCGCTGCTTGAACAAAGACCACGTTGAGAATAAACAGAGTTGAAATGTCTTTACGCTTCTACAGTTTTTTTCCGACTGCCTGTAAAAAAAACCACTTCTTGCGAACTCTGCAAATGACACAAGCTGCCAAAGACGCTCATATGTGACAATAGGTTTAAGTGGCAAGAAATTGGAAACTAGAATATTGATTCATATACTACTAGTGGCGGCATCTTGTGTGAAATTCACATTATTAATTCAAGGTCCCAATTCAAGGTCTCAATACTCTCAATAATCGATTTTTTTCAAATCAAAAATTAGAAACGATTCAAATCAAATTATAAAATTAAACGCTTTCGGCAGCAATAAACGCTGACTGATTTACATTTACTGATTACTATTTTTACATACTATAAATCAACGGCTATTAGCTTGAAGTAAAATTATGCGCACGTAATAGCTTTTCAGGGACTCTTAAACGTTAAAACTAGTCAGCGCAAATCAGTAATCAGTCGCTGCTAAATGCGACGTGCGTTGATCCAATACGATACTACTAGGATAGAAACCGCTCAAACATTACAACATATTTGCAGGGTATAAAATATAAAGAAAAAGAAAAACAATTTATCGTATATAATAATAATAATAATAATAATAATAATGAAAGTAAAACATATTTTTGTGATTAGCAGCAGAGGCAGTAAAACCGGAACAGTGTAATACATTTTCGTATTAGATATTGTGTACTCGTATCTAGTGCAAAAAAGTTTGTAGTTTGTGTGTGTAGTAGAGTCAAGGGACGACTTAGAGGAGTGACATATGGCCGTTAGGTAGGTAGGTATGTTTAGTAGTTGAGAACTATGTTTAGTCGAGTAGGGAGTAGAGATAGTGTCTTAGGGTATTAGTTAAGTCGATGTTATATAAAGCAGTTTAGTTAACTGTTGATGCTGCTGACAATGACGTGGACGCATGACGTATGATGAGGCTGAGTATGAACCGTGTAGTAGAATGTTGTTAAGCATGATCATCATGCTAATGATGATGATGCTACTGATGATGATGATAATTATGCTTATCATATTAAGATGTACAGTGTCAAGCAAAGGCTAAAAAAAGTTTAGTAATATTTTTTTTTTGTTTTTTTTTTTTGTTTTTTTTTTTGTAGAACTAGACTAAATTATCAAAGCTATAATATAAAAACAAAATAAAACAAAAACACTTTAAGAAGCAGTGCTGAACCATAATGCATTCGAATATATTATATACAAAAATAAAATTAATTAATTATTATTTTTAGTTAAACAATTTTTTTTTTTGTTTTTCTGGTTTAACAATAAAAAATAAATTGTTTATAGAAAAACAAAATAAAAACTAAAACTAAAACAATAAAGCAGAGCAAAAATATGAATAAATTAAAATAAATAAAACAAAAAACTCAATGTTTAAAAGCAAAAAAAAAATAATAAAAAAATAAAAAAATACAAAAATTTTTTGAGAAAAAAATGTGTTCAGAAAGAAATGTTATTATATGTTTAAATATTTGAACTTAAAATTAATATTTTGATTAATTGTAAATTGTAAAAACTTAGAAAGCTAAATAATAATAACAAACAACAAGATTTAAAATAGCATAAACAAACAAACAAAAAAGATGAATATGAAGATGAGAAGCAACCAATAAATATTTAAAGTAAATATAGAACAAACAAAATTGTACATAGAATCATATGTATACATATATATATATATATATATATATATATATATATATATATATATATATATATATATATATATATATATATATATATATATATATATATATATATATATATATATATATATATATATATATATATATATATATATATATATATATATATATATATATATATATATATATATATATATATATATATATATATATATATTATATATATATATATATATATATATATATATATATATATATATAGAAACAAACAAATATATATAAATATAAATATAAACATACTATAACTATACATATTAAATGTGTATACTTGAAGTGTTGAAGTAAGCTGTGTGAATGTACATTAAAGACGTATGAAAACAAAAACAAAAACAAAACAAAAAAACTAAATAAAAATAAAAATAAAGATAAAGATAAAGCAGTGAAAAAAAATATACAACTGAAATACAAATGAAATAAAAATGCAAAGTTCTTTTTCTTTTCACTGATTTTTAAGACATACATTCGTTTTATTTTCGATTTTTATTTTTTAGATTTCGAATTTTTTTTTTGAAAAAAAAAAAAAATTAATTAATTTATAATTATAATTTTTTGTTTTAACTGCGCTCTTAGCACTTTGTAACAACACTTTTCTCTATCTCCATCTCTCTTGCTGTCTCGCTTTCGCTCTCTCGATTGCCATGCAAAATGCAATAAGCAAAAATGTGACCAGTGTTGCGCAATTCAAGCTGTCGCCTACGTATGAAGAATGAATGTATGTACAAGTAAATTTATGTATTGTATTTACAAGTAGTCAAATTCAATACTAGTGCAGTTCTCTCTCTCTCTTTCTCTCTCTCTATCTCTCTCTCACACACACACTTTTGCTGTGCCACACTTTCGCTATAACTTTAACTAGCGTAGCTTCTCAATTACAATAAACAAAAAACAAAATTCAAAAAAAAAAACATTTCAAATAGTACAGTCAACTTAAAGAATACTAAAGTGTAGTTGTAAAAGTAGTGTTGTCAAACAGCGTTATTTAAACTTTCATACAAGAGCGTATAACAGTGTTAATTATGTTAATTATAAAGGATCTTTCAACAAGCGCGTGTTTGTTGAGAGTTAGTTTGCTTAAGCGCCAAATACTCCATTCCCACACACATGCATGATGTGACGAAAAATCGACGGCTGTATTTGACGATTTGACTGCTTGAACTGATCAAATGTGTGAAGAAAATGAAAAAGTTTTGATTTTCGTTACATTGCTTCTTCTTCTTCTTCTTCTTCTTCTTCTTCTTTTTCTTCTTCTTCTTCTTGCACGATGTGATTTTTATTTCTTCGTGCTGTGATTTGGGCGGGAAATTTCAAATGCAGTTTTGACGAAATGGATTTGATAGTATGTAGTTATCACAGATTACAACGTCACACATTTGTTCACATGTGGTGTGAATGGTGTATTCGGCCCTTTTTCATACATACGAGCACACTTACAACGTGTACAACAGTGTTGCACAATTTTCATAGAACTTGTATAGAAGCTGCATATTTAGTACTTAGTACTTAACACTTTGTTAAGGGTTCATATAATCATTTTTCACTTTGCTACTTAGTGTTGACTTTTGATTCAAATTAGTAAAATTCAAATTCATACAATTTAGTAAAGAGCATTTAATTTTTTAATTTTTTATTGTACTCTTTTTCATTTTATCCTAACTCATTTGCATTTTATTTCGTACTCTGTATATACAATTGCAATAAAATAGTTTAAAGTTTTTGAATTAATATTTGTGTAAATACTTGTTTTACTTAAATTATTATTTTTTCGAATCATTTAGTAATAAACAATAATAAACTTGAAACAAAACGCAGAAACAAATAAACTTATAGCATATCACTGTGTATGATAATGAATACGAGAAAAACAAAAAAAAAACACACACACACACACACAACTAAAAAACAAATCATTAAATTGTACAATACTTTAATATAAGTATGGAATTTTTTTTTATATATATTATAAATAAAAATCAGAAACAAACAACTTTGACGCTTGCTTTAAAAAAAAAAAACAAAAACAAATCTATATAAATATATACCATAAATACTTTCTTTTTAAATTAACTTTCTCACCTAACCACAAAAAAAAACAAAACAAAAACAAAAACAAACAAAAAAGTACGCCAAACTAATAAAGCAAAACTTAGTAAAACAAAACAAAAACAAAACAAATCAATAGAGTGCAACATATCCTAAAGTTACAAACAAATCAAATACTTAAAAGTTAAGCAAGACCACAAAAACACATCTAAGAAAGCTGCTTTCTTTACTTTAACTCCTCTAACTTTAAAATGTACTTCGATACTTTAAACAGAAACAATCTTAACGAGTTTTCCAATTAGCCAGTTAAACTTCAAGACGTACAAGAACAAAATCTTTACGCGACAATTGCGTACAAATTAACATGTGCTGAAAAGTACAAAAAAAAAAGAACAAAAAAGAACAAAACTAAATAAGCGCAAAAAATTAAGTGAGAACATAATAAAAGCGTTAAACTATTAATTAATAAAAAAAAGAAATCTGTTAAAAATAAAGACTGCAAATAGAAGTTTAACATTAAAAACAAAACAAAAAATAATTAATTAATTAACGAAAGTAGTTTTTTTTCTAAGTTTATTTAATTACTTGTTTTTCATTTAGCATAATTATTTGTTTTTTTTTTTAATTATTAGTACAGCAATTAATTAATTATTTATACATAGTATATTTCTATTTGTAAAATCATATATGTAAATAAAATTTTTTTTTTATTATTATTATGTAAAAAGCAAAACAAAAAGAAAAAGCAAAACAAAAAAACAAGAAACATATTTTCGATATGCATTAAATTAGTTAGCACTGAAACAAATGAATTGAGTACGTTTTCAATAAATTATATTCAAATTGTATTAAGAGTTTACAAACCTTTAAGAGTTTACATCCATAAAATCGATTCATTCGAAATTGTTTTAATTATACAAAAAATAGAGGTGAATAGTTGAAATAGTAGCACAAAATACGCTTCGGTGCAACCGTAGCCAGTTTGTATTTATTTATATGCTTCAAATATGCTGAAAACATTTAATTTAGAAATTAAGTTTAGTATAGTGGCACACAGTGCACAGTGGTTCGAAATCAACAAAAAAATAAGAAAAAACGTTAGCTTCGGTTGAACCGCAGCTCAAATACCATTCGCACGAAATTTTAAATTGTATTGTAATACATAAACATTAAATAGGGCCTACCTCAAAAAGTGTGCGGTATACGTCCACTATTAGATGTGTATGAAGCGACCATCTACAAGATGCCACCATATCGAATTTAAAGTTGATATTGACGTGCTCCATACAAATGCATAAAAGTGAGCTGTTAGTTTGTATGGGACTACCTCAAAAAGTGGGCGGTATTTGTATATGTATATGAATCGGTTGCACATTAAAATGCACAAAATCAAATTCAAGCTAATACTGATTTAAATAAGTCTCTCTGCCTGCTCTTCCGTCTGTCTGTCCAGCGGTACGCCGCTGGTGTAGAATTAACGTACCGCTGGCCCTCAATACCCAATACCTATCTACTGGTGGGGCACGCCCATTTGTATATGTATATGAAGCAGTTGTTCACTAAAATCCACCAAATCAAATTTCAAGCTTATATTGATTTAAATAAAGAATTTTTTCATAAATAACACAAAATTGCACGGTGGGTTTGTATGGGGGCTACCACAAAAAGTGGACGGGCCACAACCTTTAGTCAATGTATGTTAAATGGCTGACCATAAAAAGGCATCACATTGCATTTCCACCTAATATTGACTTTAATAAAGAAGATACTCTTATAAAAAGTGAAAAATGGGCAGTGGGTTTGTATGGGAGCTACCCCAAGGATAGCATAAAAATTGGTGCCCAAAAAATGCGCAACAACATATAGACGGACAGACGGACGGACAATTAGGTCTCTGGTGGTTTTACATGAACGCCTACCATGATGGTTTAAGCTCATGGTGCTCTTAACACATGTTGCCAGCAAGAGCGGATGCCACAGAATAAATTCTGTGGCACCCAATTTCGAGATCATACTTGTTTTGGCCATCGATCTTCCCCCTTAGTAATCTTCAGTGTTCGGAGACTATCCTTAAAACTCCTTCTGTTCGTTTCCAATAATATAGAACAGACTTGGTTGCAATGCAACTCCACATGGATCATCCGAAGATACCCTATCCGCATTGGATATAAACCAAAAGCCACCACGTTGCATCCAACAGGGTTCATTGGGCTGCTGACTAACTGTGGCACAGAATCAACCATCCGTATGGTTTCGTACGATACTTACTTGCTATTTTGTATGCAAAACATACTGGCTAGCTGGTTACCATTTTCATATATGCACAAATAACTCCAATTGAACAACGTAAGGGAAAGTGCCAAAGCAAACATAGCCTGAATACCACTTCACTTTCATGAAACACAAGTGAATCACATGGAGATGAACCAAAAGGCTCACTTTTGGAACATTGTTACCAAAACCAACCCAGCCTTCATGCAACCATGGAGACACCGTTGCATCTCTCATCATGCTACTTAGACAGCACAGATTGCAGCACCGTCGTTTTTCCAACATAGCAAACTGTTCTGCACTGTACCCCGTCTATACAGTTGCAATGATACTTGCTTACATCTTGAAGCACAGATTCCTCCACATTTTTCCATCATTTTCAACTATATTGTGAATCATTCTAAGAAACCCTCTGATGCATTGAAAAGCGAAACGAACCAGTCACATTCACATTCTCTCTGCTAGGAGGCATCCATTACAATTTCCATATGCCGCCACAAAGGTTGTAGTGTAACTACCAGCTAGGTACACAGACTTACGGCATGAAACCCGAGAACGACTACAAGTAACATGTTATTCCCCCTATGTGCCCTATTGGAGACAGAGTTATAAAGTTTATAGAGTTTTTGCTCTTCGCTGGGTTACTATACGCCATCACTGCACTAGGGTGGGCAGTCCTATATATGCAGCATGTTTCCATCTAGCCCTACGGGGAAGGTGTAATCTTCGCAAGGCAAGGATAACACTATCATCATGCATCCTAGGATACTGATTGCGTAATACCGTCTCGCTAGATAGACAGACGGACAGGCAGACAGACAGACATGGCTGGATCGACTCGTCTCGTCGAGCTGATCAAGAATACAAACGTTACAAACTTTCAGACAAACTGATAATACCTTTTCCCACTCCATGTGTGAATGGTATAAAGAAAAACAGCACAAATTTTGATAAATAAAAATTGGACGACCTAAATTTTTAGAATCTTCATGAATCCCATTTCTATGTCTAGTTTAACACTTTAATTGGCGGAGTGGCCAAACAAGCAGGTACTTTGCAATGTTGATCATTGATTTACCAATTAATTAACTAGTTGATTGCTTTGTTCTATTGCTACTTCAAACAACGACGTCGAAATGGTTAAACAGTATCAGTATTTAGGATACCTAATTTAGATTTAACGATACTGAATAACTGAATTAATATCATATTCTGCAGTTGCAGAATACTATTGCACTACATAGCTGCAGTGCTATAGTTTCTGCATATTAACTGCATGTTCACTCTGAAGGACAGAATTACTTTTTATGAAATTTATTCGCCATATTGAAGGCGCCATTTTGATTTTTAAAATACCGAATTCAGTAACGTAATCAACGACCTTAGAAACTACTAAATCGAGTTTTAAAAATGAAATTTGAATGGCATTTTCGACCATATTTTGTGTGATTCGTATTGTTATGGTAAAAGTTAACAATACTATAATCATAACCAGCGACTTCAAAAACCGCTGAATACTAAATTTCTTATTGATTCAATAACTTTAAAAAATAAAGTCCGGCATTTTGTTTTCGGAATTTTTTATAATAGTTGCGTAAACAACAACCTCAAAAATTTCGTTTGGCAGTCACTCACAGAATGAATGCTCTCTCTCTCTCTCTCTCTCTCTCTCTCTCTCTCTGTTTATTTTAACATTTGCTTATACATTTGCTCACAGGGTGTTGATATTGCACTTATGACACATACAGGGTGATACCATAAATACTACTACAACACTTTTTAGATATTAGACCACTGTGCCGCGCCCAGATCCAATTTTTCTTTTTATTTTAATACATTTAATTCAACTTTTAATTTCATTTCATACCGTTTCGATTTCGTTTCGTTCTGTTCATGTGTGAGGCACACGTGTTATTTGTTCTATAAGAGAAAAAAATAGTACAAAAATTTCACGCAGTTTCCAGTTCTAATAGAAATATTTTTCTTTCTTTTCATTCGGAGTTGTCACAGAAATCTCTTTCATCCCAATTCCGACCTAAATCAATTTCCTAGCTGCCACGGAAATCTCTTTCAGACCGTTTGAAATCTTCGGCCTTTTGCTAGTTGAAATTGTTGATTGCATATACATACAAATAAACTCATCAAATCATAAGGTAAAACTTTGTTTATGCGCTAGTTTAATGTATTTTCTTCGTAGCTGTGTCTTAGGATTTAAACATTTAGCACATTTTATTATTTAATTTAAATTTATAAAAATGTGTATTTATTTGTGTTCTGAAAACCAACCAGATCGGTTTACGCAACAACACAACGAATGACAGCGTTGCCAAGGCAACAACTCTGCGTAGCACAAAACTCGTCTGTACACTAAAAACGGTTTTCTATGAATTCTCTGAGATTTCGGTGACACCTACGGAATTTTTTCAAGAAATTTAAATCACCAGACGGATTTTTGTCTAGAGATTTCTGTGACACCTTCGATTATGTCGCTTTCGTTTCGTTCCGTTCCGTGGCGTTCCATTTCGTTCCATTCCATTCCTTACTACTTTTACGTATTTTAGATGCATATACTTCTATTTCACAAAACTCTAAAATTTGCGCAGCATTTGAAGTATATAAAAAAATATAGATTCCACCTGTTTCGGTTTTTGAATCCGTATAAATTGTACGAAAGTGTTTTATTTTTGTTTAAAATGGCTCGGTTTTTCATTATTACAAGAAGAACTGCGTGATTTGTCTTCACTTGGCATTTATATGCTGAATGCCAATTGCGCTCAAGTCGCTATAATGCAATATTGCAATATCCGAAAGTGAAAGAAGAAAAAACGAACGAAATCAAATACGAAAAGTTTTATCGGAATAGAAAATCGGAACAGGCAGCAGGATAGTAAAACATTTCAGCTATTAATTAATTTTTTTATTATAAATTAAAGAAGAAGAAGAAGCTAAGAAAGCGTGCGTCAAATACTCCCAACAAGTAAAACAAAAAGTTAAAGAAAACACCCACACACACACACACACATACACACACAATAATATACACATGTAAAAAAATAATTCATACACAAAAAAAAAATCGAGTAATGTTTAACATTCATACAACAAAAAACACACAAACAACAAAAACCCCCCCAACAAGCATATTATAATAATTAATTAATTAATAAAAAAAAAAAAACAAATAATTAAAATGAAAATAGTATTATGCATAAAAAACGAAAAACAAAAAAATAATTAATACAAAAAAAGCCCCTAAACAAGCATACAAAAAATAAAATTAAAAGCAAAATGTTGTTAAGATTAATAATAAAATGTTTTATAATCGTTATTCAATAAAAAAAATTATTTAACAAATAAAAAACCAAAAAAAAAAAAAAGATTTAACAAATTTAAACAAAACAAAAAATGCTGCAAATTAATATTTAATTTAAAAAAAAGAAAACAAATTAATTAATTAATTAATTAATTAATTAATTAATTAATTAATTAATTAATTAATTAATTAATTAAGCATTTCAAGCAAATAGATTCCTCACAAAATTATGATAATAAAAAGAAAAGCAAAAAAAACAAAAAAACAAGAGCAAAATATTAACAAATAAACATAACAACAACAACAACAACAACAAAGTGATGGCATATATACATTTAAAAAGAAAAAATTAAAAAAAAAATATCTTATAAAACTAAAAAAACATTAAAAAAATTAAGAAAAAAAGAAAAACAAAGAAATTAAGTAAAACAACAACAACAAAAACAACAAAGGTGGAAAATAAAAGAAAACAATTTATTTAGAAAACAATTTCAAAGTAAAATATTTTCATTCTGCGTTTTTGCGATTTTGTAATTTATAAATATTTATAAAGTTTACCTTCTTTTCATCTAGTAATTTAACAGCAACAATAGGTTTACCCCTATAAATAATAATCCAAAAATAATTCTACATAAATCCACACAAAGAAAAGAATTGCTTCGATTTAGTTAACTTAGTTTAGCTTAAAAATTTCTTAGTTTAAAATTCTTTTCTCTTAATTAAAAACGTTTACATTTAAGCTTACAAATTTAATACTTTTAGTATCATTTTTAAATAGTTTGTGCCAATATAAACTTAAGACACCTTACACTTCCATGCGTACATATGTATATACAGCCATAGTCAAAATTATTTACAAATACAAAACTAAAAGTACGATTTCATCAACGTATTAATTTCATATTAGTTTCTTTAATGTCTTTTTGACGTGATAACGTCTTATAAATTGATGAACGCCGACTGCACGTACGAAAAAGCATGGCTCATTTGTCACGTACATTTGAGCCGTACATGCAAGCGAGACCGCGGAACAAGCGATAGAGAGTCACAATCGGCCTAAGCGTACAAAGCAGGCTCACTATACTTCTCAAACTGCACTTCTCAAACGTGCAAAGCAAGCTCACTGTACTTGAATTAACGAGTGCAAATAAATGTGAATTTATCGAAAAAATTGTAATTTTCAATTAACTCCTTCTTTGTATTATACAAAATAATGATAATTCAGTGATAATAATTCAATTCAATTCAATTCATAAAAGTATGCAATTTTTCATCAATGTTTTCTTATGACGTTATCACGTAACATTAACGTCCGTAAACCGACTTTACAAACAACCAATTTTTTAATTCAAAATAGTCAAGATTGACCAAATTTTCTTTGATTTCATCAATTGTGTCTTCGCGTTTCCTCTCTATATCAATTGTTCTCTCTTGTTTTATGAAAGCTGCTCCAACATTTTCAATGACATTAAGATCGGGGCTCTGTGCAGGCCACGGAAGTACAGCTTGAACTAAATCTTTTAAAAATTTTGTACGTAATCATTCATTATGACCTGGAGCATTGTCATGTTGTAAAATCCAGTCCAATTGGTTGGAAAAAGTCAATATGTCGAGATAGCCAAAGTGTTCTCTATTGCCACCAATTCTCCAAATCCATAGAACGACATGCATCACCGACAAAACATCACCGAGCACCAACGCCAAATCTGTTAAGAGGCTGCACCGCTTTATTCTTTGCTGTCTGATGATGAAGATGCATAAAGTGGCTTCCCTGAAATTGAAATGTTGACTCGTCCGTCCATAACACATTTCACCAGAATTGTACAGGCTTCCTGTTGTAGTCCAGCGCAGATGCAAGGCGTTTGTTTGGCTTGATTCGTTGGTGTAATGTCAACTGTTTTCCGCACGACGTAGGTTTTAATATTAACTTCTTTTAACCGACGTCCCAGAGTAGCTTCACTAACTTTTTTGCCAATTAATCTCTCCGATGCTGATGCAACTTTAACAAGGCATTCCCTTTGGTGCAAGACGAATTTCCTAGCCGTCGTCTTCAAATTTTGTAAATTTCCGCACGTTTTCTTTTGTTTTTTAACCGCATTGTACACTGTTTTCCGAGAAATGTTCTACATCTTTACTAAATCCATTGCCGAAGTATCATTTTTAAATTTGATCCCAAAGCTCAGCTCGAGATTCAACGGATAACTCCCACGTTTTTAACACTTTTTCAAAAAATCTATAATATTGAAATAATTATCCATTTTTTACCAGATTATGCCAGCAGCAACGACTGTACTTACGCAGAGCAAATCCAAAACTAATGCATATTTGCATTGTGTAAATAATTTTGAAACTAATAAGTTTAACTTTTCCAGTTCTTCATTAATTTGCTTCTTCACATCCCTCAAGCATTGCGCCGACACCAAAGTTTTTTCCAATTAACTCCCAGCAACACCAAAAAGGCCCATTTTTTTTTTTTTCGAAAAATGTTAAAAATTTTGCTTTGTTTAAATAATTTTGACTATGGCTGTATTATCAAAGTTTAAAATAAGCTGCAGAAGTATTAAAAAAAAATTCCAGAAATAATTTTGATTTATTGCTTCGAAAGCAGCAGGAAAAACTTAAAAATCCTTTTTTTATTATTTACAAAAGCTCAGATCTTTAAAATCATCATGCTTTAATTTCCTAAAATCAAAAGTAGCGTATTCGACAGTTGCTTACTGTAGCAACGCACAGTGGTGCAAAATACAAAAATGAAATTAAAAAGTAATTCTATCCTTACAATACACGAATCAATATTCATACTGAGTAGTACTAACTCAGTTATGTTTTCTTTGTGTGATTGCAGCTTAAGAATCAGAATTTCCTTCACTCATGTAACTGCCTATAAATCTGGCATCGTTAAATTTGAGTTCAGTATCAGAATCAGCGAACTAAAAAAATCTCCGAAGTACAGATTTTCAAACAGCCGCTAATAGCAGCCAATGTTTTCACACACATATTGATAAACGATTGTTCTACAATCTTATATACACGGTGTGACCTATAAATAACCGAACTTTTTAGTTATAAAATAAGTATGGTATTTTGTTTCAAAGCTAATAGTAGGGGAGCCCGGGTTGCTAAATTTGCAGTTACTAAAGCGTCCTGGGGACCCATTGGATTGTGAAGATTTGGTTCTAAAACGAAAGAAAGTTTATGTTAAGTTTTCCATTTTAGTGGGGGGAAGAGCGTGTACAAATTTTCAAAAATGTAAAAAAAAACAGTCACATGGAAATACTCGAGCGCGTCAGACATTCATAGTGTATACGCGCTTTGTCTTTCTGATAATCGAGAGATATTAATCTGACGATTAACTAGTGGGGGTGGCCGTAAAAAGGGGTAGAAAATAAAAAAGGGGGTATGTTAAGTGAACTCAAAAATGTGACCTTGACATAATCGAGCCCGTCAGATTTTTATACAGACGGTTCAACTTGATGTCCTAGTCGTGATAATGATAAATCTGACTTTTTGATTTTGCCACAAGTTTCTTTTTCACAAAAAACACACATTTCACACTTAGTACATAACTCATTATTGTAATTCACTAAAGTTTTTTAAAACACAACAAACTAACCAAGGCGTCGTACATCTACAAAAACGAACACGTTATTGTGATCAGTAGAGATAGCATCATGGTGGCAGACGGTAGTGTGGGGACGGAGCGAGAGAGTGAGAGATAGAGAAAGAGTGAAACGGAAAGAGAGGTGCGAAGCATCTGTATTGATGTTTTTAGCTACATCGCCCCATGAAAATCCTCAGATTATATGTTTTTCGTAATTCAATAGCGCTCGAGTATTTCGAGGTAACGTTTTTTAGGGTTCCGTACCAAAGGGTAAAACGGAATCCTATTACTAAGACTCCACTGTCCGCCCGTCTGTCCGCCCGTCTGTCTGTCCGCCTGTCACCAGGCTGTATCTCATGTATCGTGATAGTTAGACAGTTGAAATTTTCACAGATGATGTATTTCTATTGCCCCTATAACAACAAATACTAAAAAACAGAATAAAATAAATATTTAAGGGGGCTCTTATACAACAAACGTGATTTTTTTTTTGTTCGTTTTTGCTCGATATTGATAACGGCAACAGGTAGACGCTTGAAATATTCACAGAATTCTTTCACTTTAAAAATAAGTAATTAAATTAAAATAAAACAAATATTTAGGTGGGGCTCCCATACAACAGACATGATTTTTTTTATAGATAATGGTACGGAACCCTTCGTGCGCGAGTCCGACTCGCACTTGGCCGGTTTTTTTTTACAACTTTGTGACTCGCCCATTTCCTTATGTCACGCTCAAATTGTCAGATTATTGAAATATACACTTTTCTGCATGTACTTAACCTACCTTGTCTTAATCTGGCGCGCTCGAGTTTTTCTGAGGATCGATTTTTTTTTTCTAATCTGACTGGCTGCCCTCAACGCACCCCTCTATATTATGGGTTCATATATGGTAGGACTACATTACAGGGTACAAGGTTTCTCCCCATATGATTTTCTGACACGCTCGAGTAACGCGCAGAATCCCCGCTTGGGCTCCCCTACTATAATATTTATTCAAAATACGAGCCATTTAACACAATACAACGTTTGGAACGCTCAACCAATTTATCCATAGACTTTTTCAACACGCTTTTTGGGATGTACTTTAGCACCTGTAATACAGCTGCTTGTATGTGGCTGAAATGTCAGCGTAAAAAGCTCTTTTCATTGCAGCTTTCATAAACACACGGTGATAGATCAGGCGAATACGGAGTGTAGTCGATGAGACAAATCTGTTTTTTTCATCAAAAATTCATTGACTTTTTTGGACTTGTGAGGTGGTGCATTATCATGCAATAAAAAAAACTGCTTTACTTTGGAATATTCGGAGCTAACATTTAGAACTCTCGACCACAAATGATGTAAAACTTTTAAATAATATGCTCCAATGACAGTTTGACCTACTGGAACAATACGCTTGGAATCATAGATAGTTATCAACATTGTCTTGATTCTTGACTTCTGAAAACTCAATTATTTAGATCGTTTGTTTTACTTACATTCTGCAGATTGTCGCTTATTTTCAGTATCATATTTATAACACCATGTTTCATCATCAGCTATGATCGAATCAAGAAAATCTGGATCGTTTTCAGCTGTTGAAATGATGTTTTTGCAATGCTTTACATGAGCGATTTTATAATCATCATTTAACTGATGTGGAACAAAACGTGCACACAGCTTTCTTTTACCCAAATCTTCAGTTAATAGTTTGTAGATTGTATAGTTAGGCACTACGTGTTCTATTTAAATTAAAAGTTCGGTTAGTTTTAGATTACAACCTTGTACTATATTAAAATGGAAACATATTGGCAACGACATATTACAGCACATATTTTAAACGACTTTCAACGGTCAAATGCTCCTTTTCGAATTTTGGCAAGATTTTTTTTTAGATCTGGCAACACTGTTCAACAGCTCAAGAATTACAAGGAAAAAAAGAAGATTTCATTACAAAATTCATTCATTATGTATTATGTATGTATGACTCCTTATATTACGGCCTATCAAATTGCAATGCATTCAAAGTAAGTTTAATTTAAGTTTTAAATTAATAACAAATTCAAAAAACTAGTAGTTCTCTCTTACACAATTAAAGCGTTTTTTCTCAGTGTAGGCATTGTATACCAATACATTAAATCATATTCATTACTTTGGAGTTGTATAATTAAATTTACAAGTATTTAGTAACTATTTTAATACTTATATTATAATTCACAATTAATTACAGTGACACAAACGCATACAAAAATATATTTAAATACACAAAGTAGTTAATTAGCTAAGTAGGCAAAAAATTCATTTATATACTTACGTAGAAGTACAGTGAAGTTCTTATTTAAATTTTTATTTAATTAAACAATTTGTTTACAAAATTTTACGAAAAACAAAATTGTGCAAAAACAATTTCTTATGCCGCTGATAATAAAAAAAAAAAAAAAAATACAAATAAAAATAAAAATAAAAAACAAAAAACAAAACACGTAAAAAATGGTGAGTGTTTCCAAAGTTTCTTACGACATACTTAATTACTACGTTTGTCTGTCTGTCTGTCTGTCTGTCTGTCTTTCTGTCTGTCAGTTTGTTGTTTTTTACGAACTATTCTATATAATTATTATTATATATATTATATTATAGCTATTTTCCTACTTCTAAATATTTTTCTTTTTTTTATATATAGTATATATTGTAGCAAATAGAGCACAAGCAATGCATTTAACTTGAACTTATAACACGTTAATATGCGTTTATGTATTTTATTTTGTTTATTTCTTAGTTCAATTTTTTTTTTTTTTGTAATATTTTTGTAATTTTTTTATTTTTTTAAGCCGCTTAAAAATCAAAGATCATAAATAGATCTTTTGCTTAAACTAACTCATTCTCTCGAACTTAAACTTTAATTCACTTCAAGCCAACTTTTTGAAGCTACACTTAATTATTTTATTATTTATTCATTTATTATTATTATTTTTTTTTCTTTTGATACTATAAGCATGTGCGTTCAAGACCTTGTGTTAAAGTTTGTTTAAATTCGTTTACAGGCACGTCTAGTATGTTACAAGTTATTATTTTTGGTTTTCCTTTCATCTTTTTAATGATCGTTATATTTTTTATTTAATTTCTTCTTAATTTGTTTTTTTATTTGGCAGCGTATACAACAGCGTTTACACTGCATCTAACATAGACTGTATACTGCGCTATATTAAATAACGCTAGCAAAAACAAAATTAAATTAAAAAAATTAAATAAAAAATTTAACAAAAAAATTTAATCAACGTAAGAAAAAGACAAATTTTTAATTAAAAAATGAAAAAAAAAACGCAATAAATTTTTAACAGCGTGCTAACGGTGTTTAACACATAACGGCACTGTTAATAGTAACAGTAATAGCAGCAGCAGCAGCGGCAGCAGCGCGCTAACAGTATTTAACACTGTTAATAGTAACAGCAAGTTACAGTAGCAGCAACATTAACAGCAGCAGCAGCAGCGCTGTTGCTAACAGTGCACAATGCGTAACAACGAAAAATGCTATCTCAATACGTTCTCTCGTGCTCGCTTTGAGCCCCACAAATCAAATGAACGGTGCAAACGCAACAAGCACACTCACACACACATACACACATACACGCACACACACACACACACACACACACACACACACACACACACACACACACAGAAACTTACATGCACACTCCTCTCTCAATATACTCACGTTCTTCTTTTTCATGCACAGTCACAGTCACATCACAGTCACGGTCAGTCATATGCGCTCAAGCGCGCTCTTCGCGCTCGTCGTTACATTATAGTTCACACTCAATTTTTATATAGCTTCATGCGTGCTAATTGATCGCTGAGCGCATGCATCAAATAATCGTTTTCGTTTAATCATTCATCTCTCTCTTTTGTATAAGCAGCGTTTATTCAGTCCAACATACAAAAGTCACATACACACACAAACACACAGGAATATATTCATTTACTTCACTCATTCAATGCCACTCAGTCAATCTAAATTCGCTCTCTCTCTCTTACTCTCTCTCTCTCTCAATTTAAACTGGTTTAGTATGGTCTTATAACTGTCTCTCTCTCTTTCTCTCAGTAATACTATCGCTCCTGATTACTTACTATATATTTTAATCAATCTGATTCTATCTATATATTTGTATTTGATTATCTCTCAATATATTCGTATCGTATAATTTAATTGCGTATTTGTCATTTCGTTTTAGTTTTTTTTTTTATTAAAATATTTTCTTTTTTCTGTTTGGTGTAAATTGGTGTAATTTGTCTATGACAATTGAATTAAGAAAACCGGAAACTAATAATATAATTAATAATATTAACATTTAATTAATGTTCTCTTTTGATTTTCGTTCTCTCTTCTCACACCAACACATTCTCTCCTCTCTATCTCGCTGTATCTCTCTCTCTATCTCTCTCTATCTCTCTCTCTCTCTGTCTGTCTTCTGATTCTCTTGTGATTTTGTTAATTATTTGAAATTATATATTTCTTTCATATAAAATCTTTGGTTTCTATAATTTTGTAAACATATTATGTTTTTCGTACTATATATGTATCCCTTTATGGATATGTTAACTGCCTCTGGCTCCTCTTCTTGAATTGAATTGTTCAAACCGATGTTACCAATCGATAGGCCTGTCGGATTCTGGGGTAAAATCGTGGGCTCCCTGTGCGTAATCGCTGGTGTACTGACAATCGCGCTGCCGGTACCGGTTATCGTCAGTAACTTCAACTACTTCTATCACCGCGAAACGGACCAGGAGGAGATGCAGAGCCAAAACTTCAATCATGTCACAAGCTGTTCATACTTACCTGGTGCACTTGGTATGTGAAATTATTGTTGTAATGCAAACTATCAATCTATTTTGAATACAACTTTCACACTCTAAAATTTGTTTTTGTTTTTACTTTCAAACTTTCAAACTTTCAAACAGGCCAACACATGAAGAAGTCATCGCTCTCCGAATCGTCATCGGACATTATGGATCTAGATGATGGCATTGATGCGGCAACACCAGGCCTGACTGATCACACTGGACGTCACTTAGCGCCCTTTTTGCGTACGCAGCAATCCTTCGAGAAGCAACAATTGCAATTGCAACAACAGCAACTGCAACAGCAGCAACAGCAGCAACAAAATGGTTTGCGCAGCACAAACAATCTACAATTAAGACACAATAATGCCATGGCTGTCAGTATTGAGACCGACGTCTGACTACTAGGTTAGTGAGATTCTCAAATAGCTGAACATACTTGCTATATATGTATTAGAACATAAGCATGTTCTGCTTACAAACGCAACACCCACTTTTAGGTGTTTTTTTTTTTTGGTTGTTAATATTGATGATCATTTAAAAATAACAACTCCCACTCTTGATAGTGTTCGGAACAACAGTATATGTATGTATATATTGTATTTGTACCATGTCTATGAATTGTTAGCAGATTAATATTGATGAATGGGGCCCCACTTTGGGCGCCGTTTATTATTTTCACAAACTTTCTATAGACTGTGTGTCCGTCCTTGACGTGGGTGCTTATTGACCAATATACTGCCGGTAGTACAGACGCGAAACCCCGCAACCTGTGAAAAAAAATAAGTATTTTCGTTTAGCAAAGGCTTACAAATTTCAATGACATAAACTACTGTTCAATTTGTTATTTGTTTGTTGACTACTTCCACCGTGAAGCAATTAACAATAGTTTTCAACAGATCTTCCAACACAACTAGGGAGAAAGGTCCACTGGCTTGCATTACATTGGGGAGGAACCTCAATATTCTTAATCCGGCTCAATTGCCAAACCGCTAGTCGCAGCCTGGCTGCCAGAGAAAATTGTAACTTCTTTGTCACTGGTGTTGTTGTCGAGTAAAAAGGCGAGTTGCCTTTAAAATAGCGCGAATCAGCTATTGGAAGATACTAGCTGAATTTGAGAGATGAATACTTTTTCAAACACCGGTGCACTTTATATAATTGGAGATGAGATTTCGAATATTGTAGTGGTGTTGTTGTTGTAACAGCTAGAGTTGGGCTGCATCAGAAAAGACATATTAGTGTATAAAATTTATTATATTATGAATGTATTATGCAAGGTGATTATGAAAGTGAGAGAAAGATAAACCGAAACCTAACTCTAGGTATCAAGTCCAGGAACGAGCTACTACTGTTGAACGTAACCAAAGGCCTAACGGGACGGGACGGACAATTGAGCAGATCGGTCCTGTTGTGCGGTGATTTACCACATTCACTAGTGATCCCTGATCCCAATCCTGTGAAAGTCCTCAACTGTGCAAGTTTAGTTCCGGTGTTACAAGGGAGACGTTTTTCGCTCTCGTCAATAGTTGGTGGTCAATCACCTAGTACAATATTGTCCCTATGAGAGCTAATTGACTGTTTAATTGCATCTTTATGCAACTGAGTCCTTCCGGAAGTATAAACATACTCCTCTATTTGACGCTGTGGTACAAAACGAACAATACTAGCTTTATAGCTTCTGATATCATTTCTTATGCGAGTGTGAACTATTCTCGTGCTCATTATGCTAGTGAACAGGTAGCGTCATCGCTTCTCCATGTAGGTGTTCTGCATGGCTCATTTGTAGGCAACCAGTGGCAGTTCTCAGTATTTTGGCACTATTTTTCGCACTATTCTGGCCTCGTCTGGCAATGCCTGCACATTGAATCTTACCAAGGTAAGGATTCCAGACAGGAATTATTGTCTCTTTGTCCTTACCCCAGGAAGAGCGAGCCAGCGCCTTCAGCACTTTATTTCTCGACTTAAGCTTATTATTTTCTTTGGTGGCATGTGCCGAAAATCTAAGTAACGGATCGAATGTACCGTAGGATATTGAACTGTCGAAATACTCAGACTTTCAAGTCAAGGAGATTTGTGGAGTCAAAGGTTATCCGAATCAGCACAAGTGCAAGCTGCATCAGGTAGGTTGTAGATAACTTTGGGTTATATTAGTTTTGGTGTTGCTGCTCAGCACTTAGGTTAGCGTCTCTCAAAAATAGAACTTTCTGTATACCTCGAGATGTGCTATTTTATTGGCATGAAGTGGCGAGTTGGCCGAATGGAAACATTTAGTAATATGGACTGAAGTAAGTAGGCAGAATCAACCTCCCCAATTAGAATTTTATAAAGAAAAACAACAGAGAACATAGAACGGCGTGATAAGAGGAAGATCATTAATAAAAATGTTGAACAATATTGGACCTAGGTGACTCCCTTGGGGAACACCAGAAGAAACAAAAATAGTTTTAAACTAGCAATTGTTCAATAAAACGTTTTGCGTTCTACCGGATAATTATGACTCAATCCAATTAAAAAGAGACGGAGACCCTTTTAATTTGAATAAAAGCTGCTTATGACACACACTATCAAAAGCTTTTCTGGAGTCTGTATAAATGGCATCCCGACTCAAAACCATTATTTACAATAGTGGAAAATTCTAAAAGATTAGTTCTAATAGATTTTCTTCTAACAAAACCATGTTGGGGGAAGGACTGACAACAGACTTTAATGACTGTTGCAATTGGTCACAAATGATTTTTTCAAAGAGCTTTGGAATAGCACTCAGTTTAGCAATACCTCTATAATTCGATACATTAGACTTGCTACCCTTTTCATGTAAAGGGATAATAAAAGACTCTCTCGAAAGAGATGGAAATTTACATAACTTTGTGGATAGATTGAAAAGAATTGATAAAGGAAACCAAATGGAGCTAGAACATTGTTTTAGTATGCAACTGGGAAAATTTATCAGGGCCAGGTAGGAAAGAGAATTTAATTGATAGAAGACATGTTGATATATTTTGCATGGAGATAGCGAGAGGAGATATAAAGTCATATGATGTGATGCTGTAAGGATATGAGAAACTAGAATTAACAGAGCTACTAGATGACGTACTTTGGAAAAAGTCGGCAAACAAATCTAATATAGGCGAATCAGAAGATGCAACTGCACCATTAAGAAATAATTGCGACGGATACGCTGAAGTACTACGTTTCGTATTAACGAAATTGAAAAACGATGATTTTGGATTCTGAAGCATGTTTCGTTTAACTTTTATTAGAGCAACTACGTTTATATTTTTGAAATAAACGCGGCTTATTATTTTTTAATCGGTAAAGGCTACGTAAGAATCAAGGCTGACTTTTTCCTGAGATTGGGAGAGTATAGTCAGGAACTGAATAGTCAGTTTTTTTAAAACATCTAACACGTCGGAGACTTATTTATGTCATGTGAACGACAAATACACTCAAGCTCAAGAAAAGAGACTTCCAAAGTTGGATGGTGATTATCGTCAGGCATTGCTATAGGAGGAATCCTATTAATAAGTACATCGAAACCAGCATCAACAAAAACAAGATCAAGAAATCTTGCAGAGTCTTATTACACTGTTGCATGGACAATTCAAAAAGACTATTAAGAAACTCATTCTTTACCGCTGGAATCAGCAAAGAGGTATCATTCGAATTCGACCATCTTATATTAGGTACATTAAAATCGCCTAAAACAATAAGATGATCTTTTTCATGTAAAAGAGTAGCGGTGTATGAGATCGCAACGGCATGCTGACAGTAGATCCTCATTACCGAATAAGGAGGAATGTATGAGCAAGTAATGTATATGTGGAAACCACGAAAAGAAGTTTTAACACATATAAATGCAATGACCTGGTAGATAACACCAATTTCCTCAGACAACAGCGACGATTTGACTGATATAAGAACACCACCAGGAGAGCGATTGGCACGATCTTTTCTAAATAAAACAAAATTATCATTAAATAACACAGTACATATTGAGTATGTGTAGTTGAAGCCAAGTTTCAGTCAGTAACGACAATTATGTCAGCAGTAAAAGAAAAACTATTAAGATAAACATTACTTAACCCTCACACATTTTTATAATGAATTAGGAAAGAAGTGGAACTTAGATTTTTGGCACAGAAGTTGAAACAGTGGGCAACTCAACAGAATGCTGTACAGGGGTACGTTTACTTTTATAGACGTATCCGATTCATGCACAACAACACCAACTGGCCAGAAATTAGGAGGTGGAATGGTGTCGAAAATAGACACATGAAAAATTAACTTAAAAGAGAAAATAGAACGCGAGTAGGAGAAGTTCAATTCATAGAAACCGATATGTTATTGGAGCATTTAAGATAAGAATTTATATATGATTTTATATTATCTTCAGTCGTATCAGAAGCAAGACGAGAGATAAACACAGATTTTCGCGGGATATTTGCTTTTTTCGAAAGTTTGATTTTGTGTAGAAGATGGGCCAGCAGAAACGATAGATGAGACGGCGCAATATCGTGCAACAGGCGCCTACTCCCTGGCTCACGGTATTGTGGTCGCACACGACGAATACGCGACAGAAGACACTTCATAACACCAAGATAAAATACAGCATTAATCGTTTGGCCAGGTGGGACGAACTCTTGGTGTACAATGCCCTCGGAATCGTAGAAACATATCAACATTTTCTTCACTTTTGGCTCGTCTGGATGCTTCCATTCGGCACTTTGACGTTTGGTTTCGCGATCATATTGAAAGCACCATGTCTCACCACCAGTCACAAGTCCTTTGAATGTTGGAGTCGGAGCAATTTTTCCGTCAAAATGCGATGAATCGAAATTTTGTGAATATTTCATTCCATTTCCATATAACGCAACGAAGATTTCGGCTCTTTCTTTTCGATCACCACTGATTTTGGTCGGCCCGACTTATGATCGTCACAGAGGTCTTCACGACCTGCTTGAAAACGTTTAAACCACTCGTGAACATTGCAACGGGATAGACAATTATCACCATAAACTTGTTTCATCATTTGGAACGTTTCGGTGAATGTTTTCCCAAGTTTAAAACAGAACTTAATATTTGCATTTTGTCTTACTGTCACTTTTAGCGCGATAACTTAGCGTAGTAGTGGTCCAATTGTCATAAAATTTTTACAAGATGTCAGTGAAGCATGTACCTTTCCAACACACATATAGGTGACGCCACCAGAAACAGCTATTTTTATAAAGTCCTGTTTCTTTTGCAACGGCAACAGACCTTGTATATTATGATGAAAACATGTCACAGTCTGTGCAAATTTTTAATACTACTTTCTGTTTAATTTAAGATATTGTTTCATAATAAATTTATTTACGTTTATTTTAAACATTTTTTCTACAATGCAATTGCAGTAAAACAAGCGGAGCATGGTATAAATTGGAGGCGAGAGATGTTGCGTTGGATGCCAGAAACGTCATCGAAAGCGGTCTAATTACAAAATTTGCTACTTAGTTTAGTGTGCTGTAGTCTCAACTACGTTACTAATAACAAATGATATAACATATAATAATAATAATAATAATAATAATAATAATAATAACAAAAAGCCATAACAAACAAAATAATAATAATAAAAAAAATAAACGAAAAAAACAAAACCTTAGACGCAAACCACAAAAAAAAAACAAACAAAATGAAAGAAATTATTAAGTAACTAAAAAAAAAAAACAAAACTTAATTTAAATTTAAGTATAAAAAAAAACTCGAGAAAGTAGAAAAAGAAGCATATGAACGAACCAATTGTGCGTTCAATTGATCAATTGTTCGTTTGATACCCTACAACAACAAAAACAACAAAAAAAATAAAAAACAACTAAAAAATACTAAGTACGATTTAGTTTTTGAAATTTTCTTTTCAATTTACGTTTTTCTAGCGAATGTTTAGTAAAAAAAAAAAACCAAACTTTTTGTGCATTGTTAGAAAAAAATAAAACAAAACCTAGTAAAATTAAAGTTAGTAAAACTTAAAAATTTCATTTGTACATTAGTAAACACTAACGACAACAACAACAACAACAACAAAACTGCTACAATAGCAAACTATATAGAATACTTGTAGATCAATGCGGAAAATATAAAAAAAATATGCTATTCAAAAAAGAAACTAAATTCTTCTAACCTCAAAGACAAAAATTCCTAACATATAACATAGCTACAGAAACATACACACACACACACACACACACACACACACATAGACAAACACATGAAACCGTACAACAAACTTACTAGTACTAGAAAAACCAATTGGATAAATCAAAAATCTCTTTTCTTTACTTAGGAACAACTAATATACTGAAGAACTATCGTATTATTATGAATGAATGTTAAAAACAAAATACAAAAATAAATAAATAAATAAATAAATGAAAAGCAATGCAAAAAATCATTAACTAAAAAAAAAAATGCTATAACAAAAAAAAAAGTATTCTACATTACATTCTATATGCAAGCAAGAAAGAGACAGCAAGCAAGCAAGCTATGAAAAATTTATTTTCGATGAAAACTTGCTCAAAAGAAACAAAAAAAGAAATATTCCATTAAAAATAAAAAATTAAAAAAAAAATAATTTAAAATTAAAAAAAAAAAAAAATGGAAATTAAATAAATCAAAACTGCCGTTAAGTTAAATAATAATTAAAAAGAAAAAAACAAAACACAAACAAAAAAAAACATAAGATATTTACTTGTAAATAAACAACAACAACAACAACAACTACAACTACAAGAAACATAAAGATGAAAACTGCTAAAAATACAATAATTACAATTAAAAAAGCAAAAGCGTAGCCAGAAAGCGTTAAATAAACAAACTAACAAACAAACAGAAAGACAAACAGACGGACGGACGGATGGACGGACGGACGGACGGACGGACAAACAGAAAGATAGACATACAGATAGACAAAATATGGAATGAAACGACAAATAGTAGTGTGAAATGCAAGTACAGTTGTGCGTTAATAATTAAATTATTTAGCGTTTCGATGCCAGCTAGTTTTTTTTCGAATATACAAATGATAATTCTTTCCGGTACCGTTTTATGTCAACAACTATTTCAACCTAAAGAAAATTTAAATTTAAAACTGGTTAACAATTTTATTACATTAAATTCATAGCTGAAGACTGAAATAAATTTTTAAATTCGTCTGAAAATTTGGTAGTTGTTTGCATTTGTTTTTGTGAAAAATAGAAAAAACTAAAATTATATTTCTAGTTGCATTGAACTATTTAAATCGTCATAAAGTTCTAAACGCATAAAGTTAAAATCCAGTGAAATGTAGCTTTAACATGTAAGTCGTTCTTCAATGGGTCCCCACGTTGGGCGCCATTTGTTATTGTGTTTATAGCAGACAAACAACCAACGTCTATTTATGTAATGCTATATTTTTAATTCGAATCCTATGAATTCTAAACGAAATAATATTGATAAATAACGCCCCACGTTGGGCGCCATTTCTTATTACACGACAAACCAACAACTATTTACGTATACCTATACTACATAGTACTTCCGAGCGTTGCAACAGCTAGAATTGTAGACGAAATAGCGTTCCCTTTCAAGTTACATTAAAAAGAAACTTATTAAATAATATTAGTCAAAGAACCATAACCATAAGCAGTGCGTGACGTAGTGTCTGACTGGGCCAGGGCCACATGACAAGCGACAAGTGATCACTGCGAATTAGGCTCGAACAGCCTAAAAAGCTAACGCTAAGACTCAGTGTCAGAGCTAGAAAGTCTGAGGGCCATCGTAAACTAAACTTGTACTGCGACAGAAAATTATGTCTTTTGTACCCTAGCCCTAATGAAACGGAGAATATCCTTAGACGAGGTATATCTGATCTCATCAGATGTAATAAAGGGTCTATTCGTCTGCTCAATTCTGAGGCAATCGCAAAGCAGATATAAACTAGTTTCGTCATCCGCTCTGCACTCTATTTCTAAGTAGCAAAAGCAACCGTAGGTCAGATCTATTGAGATGTGCGTTGGTTTTTGGGTATATAGAACGGGTTAGTAGCATGGCCTGCCGTAGACCAGTATATTGTATTCAGTACCGGGAGGGAGGCAGTGCTTTTCAACCGATCGACTATGAAAGATTTTGTCTTAGCCCAGCTAAGTACGCAAAAAAATCATCAGCACTTTCGTTGCCCGCGATACCCTTATGGGCAGGTACCCAACAAACAGATTGACAGTAACATATGAAGAACCAATCTCAAGGAGAAATTCCAAGAGTAATAAAATATGTCGGGCTCAGACCTCAGATTGAAAAACCGTGGCAATAGAGATCGTGGTGTTGGGTCCGAAGACACCAACACCATCACATCAGTGAAGCAATTGATCGTAGATGGTCCAGTACCAGTGCTGGCCTCCTCCCAGTCTAATCGACTGGGAAGCAGAACTGAGAAGCGTCTGCCGAAACGCAGTTCCGTCGACAAACAATCTGAAACGTTGCAGATTTTTCGATACTAGGGATGGCTTTAAGAATACTAGAGTGTCCCGAGTTCATTTAGCGTCCGACTGTCTACAGTTTGAAGTCTGAAGTCTCTGAGCCTGAGGATTGAATAAAAATGTGCAGCGGAGGTAGACCGATGATCGCCTCCATTGCAGAAGTGGAACATGTTCGCATGGCACCTGACATGGCACATGCAAGTAAGTTGTTGCCTTATTGCACATGTTTGCAGCAGTTTAGGCCACCATACAAGGGCTGGCGTATGTTACTATAGGTCCCTATTATTCAGATAGTTATGCGCTTATATAGTATATTTTTTATGTTTTTTACATTTTTGAGTGCATTGCATGTCTTTAGCTGTCTATTTCAGTGTGCGTCGTGTGTAAAACATTGTCGTGAGAAACGTGTTTCATTTCATTTCGTATCATAAACTTAATTGTTTAAGCACAACTGTACACAAAAAACGAACGAAAGTATGAGCCAGATAGTCAGAGTCAGAGCTTCCACTACAGCAACCGACAGAGACACATAGCTAGAAGCCGAAGAGTAAAGCTGCTGTTGGTAATGCAAAGATGTGAAATATAAAGTAAAAAGTATAAAAAAAGCCGAATTAGTAGCTCTAAAACTAAATGAACTTAACTCTTACTTAAAAGCAAAGCAAAAATATTTTATCAAAGTAAAAAAACAATAGAAGCAAAGCAAATCGCTGCAAACCAAAAGAAAAACAAAAATAAACAAAAATTATCTGTTTACCGTGTAGAATTATATTAAAAAAAAAAAAAAACTTAAATGAAAAAGAAAAAACCAAAACCAAAACTAAAACTAAAATCTATTAAAATTTAAATTATACTAATATGTTCTCTAGAGACTTAACAAACGTTCATTTCTCTATATAATTATTCGTGGCTAGTTTGGAAACATCACACACACACACACAGATCTTCTTCATACACAGACAAATATACATACAGACAGACAGGCACAAACACAGACACACACACACACAGATACACACACTTCAACTTTTGTCAAACTAAAAAAAGTAGAAAAAAAAATCAGAGAGCGAAAAAGTACAGCATCAGTTTATGGGTCTATATGAAGACGCTTGCTTGTACTTGTACTAGTAAAAATATTGGCTTTTACAACGTTTCCGCCATAAAATCGGGGGAAATCCCTTCTTTTGTTTTTGCGAATATCCAAAGTTTAACAAGCAACAGTCACGCCAGGTACTTCGACTATTTTCACTTTGTTTCTTATTTTTTAATTTGTTTTTTTTTTTTTTTAAGGTTTCTCTTAGCACAAAAAAAAAACAAAATAATGAAGCAAATAAAAATTTTACGGACCACAAACAAAAATTCAGAACGAAATAAAAAAAAATATATAGATATACATTTATAAATAATTTATACAGTGAGTGCTAAAAATGTATGCACAACATGAAAGTTTGCAATATTTGGAGTAAACATTTTGTAACTATTTATAAATTATTATGTAAGTAGTACCTATTAATTATTTTTCTTTTTTTATACTATTATTAAAAAATTAAAAAACGAATATAAGCAATAAACAAGGAAAAACGTTAACTTCGGTTGAGCCAAAGTTCTAATACCATTCATACGTAATAAATTCTGTGGCACCCATTTTCGAGAACATACTTGTTTTGGCCATCGATCTTCCACCTTGGTAATCTTAAGTGGTCGGAGACTATGCTTAAGAAGCCCTTCTGTTAGTTTCCAATAATATTGAACAGACTTGGTAGCAATGCAACTCCACATCGAGCATCCAAAGATACCCTAACCGCATTGGATATAACAGCCAACAGCCACCACGTTTCACCCAACAGTGTCCTCACCATAAGTCAGAATGAACCATGGTTCATTGGGCTGCTGACTTCCCGTGGCACAGTTAGCTATACGCAAACTCTCAGTATAGCTACGTTGCATAATATCTCGACCTCGTGAATAGTTTTAGCTAAGTACTCTCACAATGGCTATGTCGACGGCGAAGCCAATTATTTTGACGCCACTGGGGGATCTAAATTGAGGATGCTGTCGTACATTATGTTCCATAGACAGGAGATTATCCTAATCCTAATTCTAATCCTAATCCCACTAGTAATTTTATACCTTCTGCACTAGGGTGGCCAGTTCTATATATGCAGCATGTTTCCATCTAGCCCTACGGGTAATGTGTAACCAACGCTTACGGCAAGGATAACACTATCATCATACATTCTAGGATACTAATTACGTGATATCGAATAGAATCCGTCTCGCTAGATAGACAGATAGAAAGACAGACAGACAGACATACATGGCTACATCGACTCGTCTCGTCGCGCTGATCAAGAACATATTTACTTTATGGGGTCTACGATGCCTGCTTTAATGCGTTACAAGCTTTCAGACAAAACTAATAACACCATTTCACACTCTATGTGTGAATGGTATAAAAAATAATAGTTTATCTAAAAACAAACTGAATTTCAAAACAAAAATTTAAAATAATTTATTTTCAATGCCAAAATTTTTGTTGACAAAATACTTTTAACACTCACTGTATTTACGCAAAATATGACTGAAAAACAACAATTTCAATTGATTTGCTGCTTTATGTATTTAAATAAAAATTTAAAAACACAACAAAAAAATAAAGACATGCAGAGAAAAATCCAAAGCAAAACTTAAAAGCGAAAAATTTATTAAAAAAAAAAATAAAATAAAAAAAAAATTTACATAAAAAATGGAAAATAAAGCGTTATAAATATGTATGTAAAAAAACCAACCAACATGTAAATATGTAAAAATCAATGAAATCAACAGTCAAAACAAAAAAAATATATAGTATCAGGCATCAGCATAAACAACAAAATATATTTATATTACAGCTTTGAAAACCGTCCACGCGCAGCCAGTGAAAAAAAAAATTAAAAATAAAAAATAAAATTTAAAAACAAAAAATATAATGTATAAAAAAAAAACATAAAAACCACAACAACAAAAAATAACTACTAAGCAAAAAGCCGCTTGTATGCGATTTTGTTTTTTGAAAACCAGCCACAGAAACATATACACACACACATACACACACACACACACACACAGAAACACACAAACAGTTTACACTAAGCTACAAAAAAAAACAAAACAAAACAAATCAAAACAAAACAAAGCAAACAAATGTAATAACCAAAGAAAAACTACTCCAAATTCAGTACACGAAGGACGACTCAGTTCAGAACAGCAGCTCAGCGAGCAAAAGTTGAAGTTATACATATATAAAAAGTTATATATATAAAATATATAAATATATACAGGGTGCCACACAGAAAAAGACTGCGCTACTCAATTCAAACGCATACACACACCCCCAGCTGCAAACATGACGAATCGCGTAACACAGCCTGCATTTCGGGGCTTGGTATGTGAAGCAGTTTAGAGTTCAATATGCTACTGTGAAGCGTTAAAAAGAAGGCGTTGTGAAGACAGTGCAAGACGACAACAGTTGACTTGCCAGTGCTGCTTGCCATAGCCGCTGATTGTCCGAAGCGTCGCTCTATACGCGAACGCGCTGATTCGTTTTTAGTTCGGAACTTAGTTCGAAGCTTTTTACCTTCGTGCCAAGTGGAGGCCGTCCGCTACGCGCAACCTGCGAACCGTCCGTTAGTCCCAGCTAGGGCAACCATGTCTCAACAGTTAGTTTTATGTAATTAAATTAAGCTACATTTTTTTTGTTGTTGTTGTTAATTTTTTTAATTGTAATATTTCTTTGCTTAGTAACAACATTCTCAGTTTGTTTTCTGCAGCACCCTGTATATCGATTTAATTTAGAGTGTTCAGTAAGCTTCAGTTTAAAGCCTTAAGTTTTGAAAGGCTAATTAGATTTTAGTCGTTGCTGTTGTTGTTGTGAAACACAACTCTAAAAAAAGGAAACAAAAAAAAAAACAATTAAATAAAAAATAAATGAAATTAAAATTAAAAATAAAAATAAAAATATCAGAGTACAACGACTTACGACAAAATTAAATTTCTAAGTTAAAAAGTTAAAAAGTTGTTATGTACACTAGTCGGCACAATTATTTTGACCAAACGTAACTATTTGTGACTATCGGATTTTGCTTTGCTTAGTACCGTTAAATAATACTGGGAAAATGTTGCTTAATAGAAAGAGCACATTTACAGTTATATGCATGCCGAATATTTTGGCGTTTCCACAACATAATGACGAGATCCTGTGCTAAGCGCAAAACAACGCCCACTGAAGACCGAACCTCACTGCGGTAATTAACTGCGGGAAAAAAAAGCAGATGCAACGAACATTCCCTCTCCATCTCCATGGTGAACAAGATTGGGCTTTGCAATGGAGCATTTGCACAAACCAAACAAGTTTTGAAGAAGCGTTCTGTGGACAGCTGAAAGCAACACATCAAAGCAAAACAAATTTTTGTAAGCCTGCCACAAGTACAAAGTCAAAAAAATCTGCCCGTTTGTGAAAAAGTAAGCCATGGTGGAGGCTCTGTCATGTTCTGAGGATGCACTGCGTACAATGGGTTGGGTGACTTGGTGCCCAGCGAAGACAACGCTTTCTTATTTTTTAATTATTTTAATTATTTTGATTTCAGAACTATCCGGAAACTGCTTGAAAACATCGGCTTGCAATTTATTGTAATTAATCGCTGTGCAGTACGATCCAAAAGGTTTTGTAGTGACACTTGAGCAGTAGTTTCTGTAAATTCTATACCCACGGGCCGACACTGTAATTTAGGTTCCATCACTTGATTCTAACTTGGCTATACATATGTCGCTGTGATGTCTTTTATTCAAAAGCCTAGTGTTTACATATTGCTGTTTGGTTAGTGAATTTTCCAGGAGGTAAGCTAGAGCTTCATCTGGTATACACTCGGATAAGTCCTGAATGATCTGCGTGTCAACAAAGCCTCAGCGTCCGTTTCACCGCTACCAAGTACCCCGCAGTGATGCTTTTTGTGTACTTTAACCCCATGGACTTCACTTGGCACTCATTATCCTCGTGACGGTACGAGCCGTATTTCTCCCCAAATAATCGAGTCCTTTCACCACCAACGCATTAATCACTAGTGGCTTTGCGCAAGTGCAAGATAGCGGTATAATTTGAATTATTCTTGCTCCACTGCAAGTCCTTAATTCAAAATTAATTCCGCTTATCATTGTATCCTTGCTACAATGCAAGCCTTTTATATAATATTCTATTACAAAATATTATCTGCCCCAATGCCGACTTAAAATTACCACCATATTATCTATTCTTATCCATAGGTCTCTAGTACTCAAGTCCTTTTGAAACTCAATGCTCAACTTCTTAATGCATTTCAACACCGAATAATCAAATCCTCTTATTTGATACCAATGTTCAAATTCATTCCTTAAATCTTTGTATTCTTTTGAGACCCACTGCTCAAGCCTTTTACTCAAACCTTTCGAACCAAATATTATCTCAATGAGAAATAAGGTCAATATCTTCCGAGGCTCTTCCAACAAGTGAGCAAATCGTACTCAACAAGAGTTCATAACCATCTGAATAAGAGCCAAGATTATACTCAACAAGAGTCCAAAAACCAATTGAATTAAACCGTGGCGTTTCCAACAAGCGCCCAAACTATATCGTCCTACTGCGACAATGGTGCTCCTTTTATAGCATTTGTTCTTAATTACTGGTCCCGTTGCATGGCGTCTTCTTTACATCCCTGCGCGCTGATGATTTTACATTGGTTTCTTATGCATTTTGGGTGTCATCGCCTACAACCTCATACAAAATACATGGCCCAACAACACAACAACACAACAACACATTAAGTTCATTTCACTATTTCCTTTGAACTTTTGGCGTTCCGTTAAATTTCGGCAATGTTATTGGCCCATCAATGACGTCATCACTGCAGCTACAACATACATTGCATACATATTGCCACTGTTACAAAATTCGAACGGCGGCAATAGTTAAGTCATGCCTCTATAATCATAGCAATCCGAACCTTTGTCTATTCGGCACTGTAATCCATTTAATTTATATTCTGGTCCTACCACATCTTCTGCCCTCTTTTCCAAACATAACCATATACCATGTGCCTCACAACTATGCCCCACGACTCCAGTAATCTGTTTTAGTTAACGTATGTTTGTTTAAGCTTAACAGTCCTCTGTTTTGCTTTCCGCGGCACTGGGTTTTACAGCTTTTCTACACTCAAAACGATAATAATATCGAGTTAGTATTCCGGCTCGACCTGTATTGCAATTTGATCATGCTCCTTATCATTGCATATTCATAAATCCTTTGCTATACAAGTCCTAGAATTGAGTTTTAGGCCGCCTTGTAATGGCCAGTGACGTCATCAACCATAACAGTTCTCAAAGTTCACTGTTCTGCTACTGCTGCTGCTAGCATTTCCCTCTTATGTTATATTTATATTCGCCATGCTCACCATGTTCTGCTGCTAACACAATACCAGCTGTTAACACCATGTTGCTTGACATATCTTTTCTCTTGGTCTGTTGCATTCTCGAACGCATTCTCGACTTTCCTAGTATTGGAACGAGCTGTGACAATAACAGCTGTTTTGTGAGCATGAAATTTAACAGAAATTTCATTCCTTCACAAGATTTGTGTTCGAAAATTCGTGTTCACGTTGAGGCGCCAATTTACACAACTGTGTAAGCACTCGTCAAAATACTTATGCCAATACATGAAAATTACTTTCATTAATTTCTTCATTAAATTCTTATGAAAAAGAAAAATGTCCATTGAATTAATTTTAAGTTTGTATTAGCAATAAGTAAAAGAGAGAGAGAGATAGAGAGAGAGAGAAAGAGAGAGAAAAATATCATACAGTTCTACTATTAAGCCAATTAAAAGTTAATTAAAAAAATGCATAATTATGTTTCCGTCAAAATAATTGTGCCGACTAGTGTAAAAATAATTATATGTAGTTTGTTTTTCATTTCTTTATATACAATAATTAATAATTTTCATTTTTTTGTTAACTAGTTCTAAGTTTTGTTCTCAATTGGAATTTGTTGTATTATAATATTATATATAATAATATTATATATAAAAATATATATATACATACGCACATATATATACACATATATATATATATATATATATATATATATATATATATATATATATATATATATATATATATATATATATATATATATATATATATATATATATATATATATATATATATATATATATATATATATATATCTCTCTCTCTCTCTCTCTCTCTCTCTCTCTCTCTCTCTCTCTCTCTCTCTCTCTCTCTCTCTCTCTCTCTCTCTCTCTCTCTCTCTCTCTCTCTCTCTCTCTCTCTCTCTCTCTCTCTATATATATATATATATATATATATATATATATATATATATATATATATATATATATATATATATATATATATATATATATATATATATATATATATATATATATATATATATATATATATATATATATATATATGTGTGTGTGTGTGTGTGTGTGTGTGTATATGCATATACATAAACTACACATAAATTATGCCAATTATAATAAATAATAAATATTTAAAATTATATAAAATAAAAAAACATATCGTCTAAAATGTTATGCTTCATGTTAAAACAAAAATAAATAAATAAATAAATAAATAAATAATAATAATTTTTTTATATATATAGAAATTGATATTACAAAAATAAATAAAAGTATTTTTTTTTTCTATAAAATATAAAAACGAATGCTTACAAAAAATAAAAACCAAAAAACAAAGAAAATTTAGTGTATTATCTAAAAAATACAACAACAAGAACTTGCCAAAATAATTTAGTTCTACGAAAAAAGAATAATAATTTAATAAAAAAAAAACAAAACAAAAACAAAAAACATTATTTATAAAATATGCTCGTACAAAACAAAAAGAAAAAAAAAATAACTATATACTATAAACAAAATACACAGAAAAGAAAATTCTAAACTGAGCTTTGCTTCAATCAATAAAAAAACAAAAGGAAACCCAAAAATAAAAATTTAATACCACTAAGACAAGAACACATTTTTCTTTTTCGATAATTGAACTTTGTTCTTCGATTTCATTAATAAAAAGAAGACTGGATATATAAAAAACAAAAACAAAAACAACAAAAAACCAAGAAATTAAAAAAACTAATATTTAAAAATATACAAAAAAAAAACAAAAAAAGCAAAAAAACATACGAAATGTTATATAAATTCAAAAAAGAAAAATGGCGAGAAAACATACATAACATCGGTTAAACCGAAGTTTTAATACGCTTTACATGCACTTCAAACTAGAGTATTAATTAATTAATTAATTAATTAATTAAGCGTAATTTTATATATTATAAGCAAAAAATGTTTTTTTTTATTTATTTCTTTTTTTCTTTTGCTTTTGTTTATATTGTACGAATCTGTCTTATAGACAATTGTAAACATAAATCCGTTCCATGGTTTTGAGTGTTCAAATTCAAAATTAAAAAAGTAACTCATGCTAAAACAGAAGCAGAGTTCTACATAACAAAATTCTTTAACAATTGTGAAGCGTTTTAAATAATAAAAATTAAATTAAATGCAACAAATATTTTTTAATTTTGTAAATTTAACAAGCAGATTTTAGTTGCAAGAACAAAAAATACAAAAATAAATTAAAAATATCGTACATTAATAATTAAAATAATTAAAAATATTGTTAAAATACATGAGCGCAAATAATAACTAATTTATTTAGTTTAATATATATATATATATATATATATATATATTTTTTCTTTTTTAATATTTAATTTAATTAGGCCGCCCGAAATATGCAGTGCAAAATGTTAAAAAAAAGGAAAAAAAAATTAAATAAATAAAAAATTAATGTAAAAACAAGAAAACATTCAATTAAAATTAAACAATTTAGCTAAACTAAATTTTTTTTTTTTTTTGAAATCCAGACAACAACAAGAACAACAACAACAACAACAATGCTTATGATAAATATAAATATAAATATATAAATTAGTTAAATAATAATAAAAACTAAAAACAAAAAAATAAAAAACATACAAATATAAATATATATATTAATACTTAAAAATAAATTTTAAAATATATATATAAAAGCGATACACATGAGAACAAACAATAATAATACAAAACAAAAAAACAAAGCGCATTTCACAAAAAAAAAAAAAAAAAAACCTTAAAAAATAATAAAATTTTTAAATTAATGCAGCCACAACAAAAAAAACAAAACAAAAAACCACGCAAATTGGTATAAAAAGCCGCATGCATGCGTATATACATTTATATGTACATGTTGTCCCGTAAACTTAACACCAGACTGTGCTCAAAAAATACTCCATTTCCGTCTATCCGAGTTATGAGCGACTTTATAAATAATAAATTTCTTAATGCATTTTTTTGAATGTTTTGAAAACTAATGCTTTCTCTAAGTCACGAATCCCTTGAAATGGAGCTTTAAAATGTATGGCCCCACGTTGGGCGCCATTAAGTGTTGTAATTATATAGCATACATTTATGTAATGCTATATTTTTATTTCAAATCCTATGAATGCTAAACGAAATAATATTGACAAATAACGCCCCACGTTGGGCGCCATTTCTTATTACACGGCAAATCAACTACTATTTACGTATACCTATACTACATAGTAGTTCCGAGCGTTGCAACAGCTAGAATTGTAGACGAAATAACGTTCCCTTTCAAGTTACATTAAAAAGAATATTAATTAAATAATATTATTCAGAGAACCATAACCTTAACCAGTGCGTGACGTAGTGTCTGTCTGGGCCAGAGCCGCATGACAAGCGACAAGTGATCACTGCGAATCAGGCTCGAGCAGCCTAAAAAGCTAACGCTAAGACTCAGTGTCAGCGCTAGCACGTCTGAGGTCCATCCTAAAGGAAACGGGCACTGCGACAGATAGTGATGTCTTTTGTACCCTAGCCCGTATATGGTTAAGTTAATTTATCTAGAATCTCCTCCGTCTCTTTAATGAAACGGAGCAAAACCTTAGACGAGCTGTCTCTGATCTCAACAGATGTAATGAAGGGTCTATGCATTGGAGCTGGAAGACTATCGATAGTTTTCTTAACGATAGTCAAAACTATCGTCACTATCGATAATACTATCGTTACATAGTTCTACACATCTCTGAGCCATCCAAAGTTTTCGTATTAGTTTTCATAGCGTTTAAGCGTTTATAAAGATCGTAGGAAATTGTAATCATTAGCGAAATCGTGACAAAGTTACTCCCTGATACCTGAATAGTAGCAGTGTCGAATGGGGTAAATAAGTTTACCTAGAATACTTCTGTAAATGGCTGAGGTCCCTTGACATGTTACAGTCACGTAATAAACATTTGATCGTGATGTCCATCCATCGCTTGTTATGGTACAGTAATCCACGATACTAAAAATAGTTTTTAACTTATTTTTCATGATTTTTAGTTGCACATGCTTTAAAGTTGGTCTTCTGGGAAGAGAATATAGTGAGTGTTTGAAAAGTGCATGGAATCCCGTAAACCTTTGTCTTCAATGATTCGAAATTGTTTGCATTTTCGATAGTATCGTTAGTGAAAATAAAAACTATCGATAGTGCCGCACAAATAAAACTATCGATAGTATCGATAGTACTATCGATAGTTTTCCAGCTCTACTATGCATCTGCTCAATTCTGTGCGTTGGGTTTTGGGTATATAGAAGGGGTTAATAGCTTCGCCTGCCGTAGACCAGGATATTGTATTCAGTACCGGGAGGGAGGCAGTGCTTTTAAACCGATCTACTATGAAAGATTTTGACTTAGCCCAGCTAAGTACACAAAAAGGCTCCGGACCTATGAAGAAAGTTGTCGCCGAACCAGTCCTAACTAGTTCATCACCACTTTTGTTGCCCGCGATACCCTAATGGGCAAGTACCCAACAAAAGGAGACTTCACGGCCGTTTGACAGTTGTTGGAGGATGTCATAACATTGACGAACCACTCTCGAGGAGAAATTCCAAGAGGATAGTGCTTTAATAGCCGCTTGGCTATCTGAAAAAATATTTATTTTGGCCCCTTTAGGACTTTTATGCAAATGATGTCGGGCGCAGACCTGAATGGCGTGGACCTCAGATTGGAAAACCGTGGCAATAGAAATCCTGGTGAATTGCTTGTAGACCAGATTCGCAGGGGTAACTCATTTCAATCGTCTGTTTTGTTGTCCTTCTGTGACCGATATATGTACGCCTGGGGTCATTATTTTCTCGTGTATGGAAGGCCGAAGCATGTGTTTTTGGCTGCAAATGCGAATCGTCTCGGCTACGGTGTCTACATTATGGTATCGATAAATAACTTCATTGGGAACATACCATGGAGCATTTGTGATTATTCTTAATATTTTGCCCAATTTTTTAAACTAGCCCATGGTTCTGTTTATATTATTTTGGAGATCAGTTGTGGCTAGATTGACATCCTTATTGGATGCTAAAAGCACTGTATCATCTGCGAAAGTTCCAATCGTGCTGCAGTCAGATGGTGCAGTCGGAATATATCGACCTATGGAACTCCTGCTGTCATTGGCATCATTTGCGAGCATTCATCTTTATATTTAATGGAAAAATTTAAGATATTTTAGGTAGCTTTTAGTGAGACAGGACTTGGAATTTGTGCAGTAGCCCCCTATGCCCCCTACACGCTATCAAAAGCTTTTGCAACATTAAGAAATCCAGCCGCACATACTTTTCTGTTATCAATATCAGAAGATATTTTATTAAAGTCCGGAACGTTAGCTGTTGAACTAGTGCGTGATTTAACATCTTTGTCGCTTTCATTAGTGAGTGAGTCATTGGTAGTCATAGTGGAGTCAAGTTGTTGTAGATAATTTTCTAGTTTATAGTCTTCGTCTTCTTTTAGCATATGTTTAAGTTGCTTTCTGACTTAATTTACAACTGACTGTACCCTTTTTTATGGCATACGCTAGAGCAATATTGACATCAGTGCAAGGTGAACCACCATTTTTTCCGAGCAGCTGCTGGGAACAGCTGTGTTCAACAGCTGTCATTTTTAAATATATTGGCTCTGTTCAAAATTCTACTACATACTCGTAGCATTAGACTTTGATGTATTTCTAATGCATTTATAACTAAAGTTAAAGTATTTCAAATTCTTTTCAAAAAATAACTTTATGCCACTATTGTGTGTTTGCAAAGCATAATCAAATGAGGGAATGGAATGCTCTTCAAACAATTCCCATCTGAAATCATCATCACAAAGTATCTGAAAATGCATTATTTTGAAACTCGTATATGTATTTCGGTAATGGTAAATGTTACCACTTAGACAAATGGTGTGTAAGAACGAAACGTGTACCTCTTGTATTCACGCATAATACGTGTTCAAGTTTGGCGAAAAGTTTTGTCTAGACACCCTGTATATATGTATGTATATATCTATAAATACATATATAATATATATGTTTATACATATAAAAGAAAAAGAAAAAAAACCAAGTATTAGGCAGCCATGCAGCATAAATCTAGCCACAGAATGCAGAAAGCAGCAACAGCAACAGCAGCATCAGCATCAGCAGTGAATGAAAATTAAATCAAATTCAATAGAAACAACAGCAGCAAATGAACAACAGCAACAACAACAACACACTAATGAACAAAGTACATATAAAAAAAAATATATATTACATATATATATAGAGAGAAAAAATATAAAAAACAAAATATGAAAAAAATAAAATAAAAACAAAAAAGAATTTTGTAAATTACGCAAACAAAATCAAATGAAATAAAGAAAAAATAAAATAAAATACAACTTATGAATGAGTAAAAAGAGAACAAAAGAGAGCCAGCTCCGAAAATAAACAAAGTAAATAACAGTAATAAAAAAAAAGAGAGAGCGAAAGGTTATAGAAAAGGCAAACACAAACAAAAAAGTCGGTTGGCAGCATTGAAAACCAATACACTCACACACACATATGGACACACACACAACAGACAAACTACAGTTACAGACATAAACAAACACAAACACAAACACATGAATACAAACACATGAACAAGTTGTTAAAATTCTAAAAAATAAAAACAAAACAAAAACATAAGCGAAGAAAAAAAACAAAAACAATTAAAAAATAAAATGCGAAAAAACGTTTTATAAATAGTTAAAAATTATTATTAAATATATTAATACGAAATAAAAGCAAAAACAAACGAATAAAAACAAAAACAAAAAGACAAGCAAATACAAATACACACACAAATACAAAATCAACAACAACAAATTATTTGCTAAATCTAGGAAAAGTACAATAAAAAATATTAAAAAACAAAAAAAAAAAACAAAATATAATAAGCAAATAAAATAAAAAATGAGAACAATGCGGAAAACTAAAAAAAAAATAAAAATCTTGTATTGACTAAAACCGAATCACAACAAAATCTACAAAATCAATAAATAGACTCAAACACACACACACACACACACACACACACACACACACACACACACACAGGCATAGACACAGACACATACATAAACACATTCCTCTATGATACAAAATATTAAATGGAAAGTATATGAAAATAAATTATGCTAACGAAAAAAAAAACAAAAACAAAAACATAAATAAATAAATAAATAACAATAAAAAAAAATTTAAAAAAAAAATTCTTTTATTTATTTTTAGCATTGTATTATGTATTAGAATGCTGCATGACTTAATTCATTGAAGCGGCTTTATGAATATTCATTCATTGAAATTAAATTCATGAATTCAACACATTCTAAACAGTCAACATTCATTTCATTCAATGCAGAATAAATTTAACTTCTCTAAAACTTTAAATGACTGAATGAAATTTCAATTCAATTCATTTCACTATGAATGCAAGGTTAACCGAAACATTCATTCATTCATTCATTCATTGGAATGCGTTGGAGGTTCGAATAAATTCAGTTGGCGGTCGCCTACGATATCAACACGAACACTTTCAGCAGATGATGTTCGGATGGTAGCTATCAGCAGTTATAAATAGAGTAAACGGAATGGAAATTCAGGTTGTCAACAGTTTTATACTTATATATTCCATTCCACATATTCAGATTCCAAGAACTCATTTGAACATATATTTCCCACAATGGCATTCCTTTGGGACTTAAAACAATACTGGAGGAAATCGCAACGCATTGCTGAAAGAGTTGAGTTATGATGTAATTTATTGTACTAGATTGGCTACAAAATTTGCTTATGAACTTCTCCCGAACATGTGAGGTTATGCACACGAGCAAGACCCGAAATGAAGTGAAATGGGCAGACCGTGAGCGAGTGTTTTCAAACTCGTACCAACAGAGAGAGCCGCTCACCAAAACAATAGTGAAGCGCATACAAAGTGAAACAAACAAACTGCTATCTTTTTCGCACTGGCACTGTCTTTTGTAACTGGCTGTTCACATGCCAATGTTTAATATAGGTGTGTGTGCGTTTGTATTTCATGTAAAGCCTACTTGTGTGTGATTCGTTGTGTGAGTGACAATTCTTTAAGACTTCTACGCCCAAAATATTCAACCGTTTTTAATAAAATACAGAGTGCTAATATAGAAAGTTAGCAATTCCACTGTTCAAGTGCCAAAAAAAAAAAGAAAAGGTAAGAAAGTTAATAGTTTTTTTCAGTGTACCAATGGATATACAGATATAATACAAAAAAGAGCAATCCATTATAAAAATTTTTAAATTAAAGTATCTATTTATGTTTATTATTCATTAAAAAATTTGTAACAAGTATTTTTTCCTATGTGTGTATAAAGAATGTTTCTTTAGAGTTTCCATTTTCCGATGGGGATAAACTGTCATAAAACGCTATTGTCATTTGTGACCAGTTTGCCAAACTAACGACAGAAGAACGCTAGCATATTTTTACAGTGCATTTTACGGTCGACATTGATCATACGAGCGTGTAATTCGATTAACCATGGATGGTCTTCATTCCTCGTATACTCTAAATAAAAACTGGTCCAAAAATGTGACTTCCAGAATACGCCACATCTGAACCACATAATTGAATCCACATGCCCGAAATTATATTTAAACTTTAATGGCGTAAAGCTATCTTTGGAATAAAGCCAATTTTCGGTTTAAAACTTTGTAAACGCAGTATTTGAATTCAATTCAAAGCTCTACACCTCTAAAAAAAAAACACCTTTTACATTAAACCTTCTTTTATTGCTTGAATAAATTATTTTTTTCAATGGTAAAATATGCAAATTTCTCAAACAAGAGTCAATTTGTATCAATAGGTTCGGAGAGGTTCTTTCATACTCTGACAACGCTTTGGGTATATAATAGCTTCATCGTGCAAAGCCGAACCACAGCGATCTTTGTTGGCATACCAAGTTCAAATAGGCCTTTGAAAAACTTCGCTATTATCAGCGCGTCGAAAGCGGCCTTATAATCGATAAAACAGGTGGTGAATGTATTTGTTGTACACACGGGTCTGAAAATTATATCACTGGTCGAAATGTTTGGTCTGAAACCACACTGATACTTGCCTATCGTTGTATCCGTGTATGACTGCAGCTGTTTACACAGTACGTAGGACAGATATGTTGTATGGAAAGGAGACTAATTCCACGGTAGTTCGACAACGGCAACAAAGAAGAGAGCCGCATTGACGCCACCCGAAAGAAGCGGAAATCGAAAAGAATGAAATGAAAAATGAAATATTCTTCCCATTGTAAATTAGTCTGTCTATTTTTATTCGACTTGAAATATGTTTATATGGTTTATATGATTTCTTTGTTTTACCAGAAGCAACGCATTTTTGCGTTCCAATTTGTGCTTTTGATTGAAAATGTTTTTAATCTCAGCAAACTTTTTAAATATTTGAAAACTAAGTTTCTCCGAGTTTTTAGCAAACATAGTTGGCTTGCATTAATAATAATATTTCATTCAAATCAAAATTTATTTATTCCACATTGAGAAAGCTAGTCGGAGCTCAGTTAAAATATTATATTTTTAATTCTCTCGTTTTATTTATTATCAAAATTCAAGTAGCGCCATGAGTGTAAATCCGATTGTATCTGCTATGAAAGCTATCGGCCGCCCGTGTAACGAAGAGGAACTGTTCGCGCAAATCGGCCACATGCGGACTATGTGCTACGCGGAGATGGTAATTCTTCGGATGCTGATGCGTCCAATGTTGAAAATGAGCGTGCGCCTAGGATATATGACAAAGCATGGTAATCGCTATTGGCTAAAGTTCAACCTTAGGCGAACAAGGAAGTTTATGGACCTAACCAAATTACGCGAGCAAAGTAACAAGCAAAAGAGCCGCATTGACGCCGCATTGCCGCCTCCAGAATGAAACGGAAAGCGAGAAAACGTCCCTCGTCTCACTGAAGCGCAAGAGGAGGACCGAACATATCCATTAATGATTCGTAGTCGAAGAAGCGCATATCATATTAATTGCAAGCGTGGTTGCAATGTAGCAAAAAGGAAGTGAGATATGTGTGAAAGGGATATAACACGAATGATTCTAGATTTTCAAAAATTTTAATGTGTCAGCAAAAAGTTGAAACCTTTTTATTATAAATTAGCTTGTTTGTCACAATTTACACTAATTTTGTTAACATCAACAGTAAAGAAAAAAAAAATGAAAACTAAATTTCGTAGCTTATTTTTTTTTTTCGTTTTATTTCATTGCATTTTTCCATTTAGAAAAACTTACAATGCATAATAAAATAGTTTTACGATTTTCAAATGCAAGTAATATGGACAACTGCACAAGTTTCACATGGTTTTCGTGAATCTTTGCGATACAATTTTTTCGCTGTATCCATAAGGGAAATTTTGAGAGATTCCTATCGAAATGTGTAAAAAAATTAAATTTTTGACACATTCGAATAGATATATTCGAGAAGGTATTTTAAATACATAAGAAAACAAGCATGAATGCTGCTGTCGTGTGCTCACGACTTCGAAATACCCTGCCACATTTCATACTCAATTGCATATAATTCATTTTTGTTTTTTGAACGTAAAATATATAAGAAATTTCTTTTTGTATATAGCCTGTGGGCATTGCATCCAAAGTTTTAATACACTTGATCTGTTTCCGATGCTAGTCACGAATATATACTATATGGGGTCGCAGCAGTTTATTAAAATACTCTAAATATTCTGCACAGTCGCATGTGGGTTAAATTTGCATTGAGCAAGCGATAAGCAGCGCGGAGAATAAATCAAAACAAATACACACTCACGATCCCACATATGTATATGCATATTGTATATTTGCGTGTGTGTGTGTCTGTGAAAATGTATGTGGGAGAATTGCACAGAATGTTCTACCGCCACAAACTCGCTCACACACACACACACACACACACACACACACACACACAGAACGAAAGTTCATTCCGTTAGTGTGTGAAAGAAGTTAGTTAGAAAGTACAGCTCATTTGTATTTGAGAAAGCAAAGCGCATTAACGTTTTTGATAGTCTTGGCGTTCTTTTTTTTTTTTTTTTTTTTGAAAAATGCAAAATAATCAGTTTCGTATGAAATAAAAAATGATTTACGAAATAAAATAGTGCAAATTTTCATGTGAAGTGCAACAACAGCAACCAAAGCAGCAAAGAAAATTTAAAAAAAATAGAGCGTATTAAAATAATACAAGAAGCAAAAAAGCTGTGCATTTTGATGCGTAAAAGAGGAAGACAACGAAACGATGCGACAATAAAAAAACAAAATGTGCGTAAATATTGCGTTTTAAATGAAATTGTAAATATTTACATCCACGCGTAAATATAAGAATTGCAATTTTGTGAACATATGTACATATGTGTTTAATTTAAATTGTAAAGTTGCCACTTAAAAAATAGCAATTCCGTTCTAAATTTTTTTTAGTTGTGTGTGTCGGCATTTTTATTTTGTGTGTGCATAGTATGTGTCTGTGTGGGTGTGTGGAGCTTTTTTTTTTTGCAGGTGGTCAAGAGCAGCGCTTGAAATAATTCTTTGGAAAAAAAAAACTTAAAAACTGCTTAACTGCAAAAATTAAACTGCTTCGATGTCTTCTTCTACTACGCCGCCGTGGCCTCCATTACCGCTACCACCTACTCCTCTATTTGTTTTTTCTTCTTCTTTTAAATAGTGGATGCTGCGCTCTTTGTTGGCTGCACACGCGTGCGCTCAGATTTTCTCACCTGCTTTTAGTTTAGTATGTGTTTGCAAGAGTGTTAGCAGAGGGAACAGGGGCATTGGCATTCGATTGCAAGCCAAAGAATTGCTAATTCGTGAACAATTTCCGTGAATTGTAGATTCATTGTGCCGTTGCAAGCCGTTTTGCGGCGTGGTCGGACTTTTCGAAACCCGCATTTCTTATATTGATTACCGCTCTGTGTAGAACTAATATGAATAGAATTAATATGAACTCAGCGAACTGAACCTTGATCCCGAAATGAATCTTAATCTTGTGACTAGGCCATGCAGTAGCATGAAATTTGATGGAAGAGAGCAAAGTTGCATTGTTAACGACGCTAGTTGGAGCATAGGCTGCAATTCGTTTCTTGAATACTATTTTTTACACTCTGGTCACTAGTCCAAGTCAGCCTGTTTTTTCTGTTTGTTTTATGTAATGTGTTTCTTCGGAAAGTATTTGCTACCACAATATAAATATACGAAAATTAAAAAATTACACTCGGCAATTAATCCAAATATTACAGCGAATTTTATTGTGATACATATTTATCATCGAAATAAAGTTTAAAATTGCTTATACATATATAATTTTTAAATGGCTGCGTTGCTCTAATATTCCGTGTCCGTATTCCGTATCCGTATCATATTGCTCTAATATCGGCGGTTCCGATATTGTCACCTGTATTGTGACTTCCTTCTCTTTTCCAGGTGGCCTGACTGACTACCGCTCCCTTTAGATTATTTACTTATCCGGGTGATTTGCTCTAATATCGGCGGTTCCGATATTGTCACCTGTATTGTGACTTTCTTCTCTTTCCAGGTGGCCTGACGGGCTTCCGCTCCCTTTAGATTATTTACTTTTCCGGGTGCTTTGCTCTAATATCGGCGGTTCCGATATTGTCACCTGTATTGTGACTTTCTTCTCTTTTCCAGGTGGCCCGACTGGCTTCCGCTCCGTTTAGATTATTTACTCATCCGGGTGCTTTGCTCTAATATCGGCGGTTCCGATATTGCCACCTGTATTGTGACTTTCTTCTCTTTTCCAGGTGGCCTGACGGGCTTCCGCTCCCTTTAGATTATTTACTCATCCGGGTGCTTTGCTCTAATATCGGCGGTTCCGATATTGTCAACTGTATTGTGACTTTCTTCTCTTTTCCAGGTGGCCCAACTGGCTTCCTCTCCGTTTAGATTATTTACTCATCCGGGTGCTTTGCTCTAATATCGGCGGTTCCGATATTGTCATCTGTATTGTGACTTTCTTCTCTTTTCCAGGTGGCCTGACTGGCTTCCGCTCCGTTTAGATTATTTACTCATCCGGGCGCTTTGCTCTAATATCGGCGGTTCCGATATTGTCATCTGTATTGTGACTTTCTTCTCTTTTCCAGGTGGCCTGACGGGCTTCCGCTCCCTTTAGATTATTTACTCATCCGGGTGCT
>JAWNNQ010000122.1:0-160000 GCA_035044765.1 Leucophenga montana | reverse complement strand
ACAAAAGTATGGGAGCTACCCTAAACAGTGGGCGGATCCGACCCATTCATTTATATGCTTCCATTAGAAGCTTCCATATCAATTATTGATATTGACTACAATAAAAAAGTTTTTCATACAAAAAGTCAATTTGCAATAAAAAAAGTGTATATGCCAATTTTCAACTGGATATCATAAAAATTGCTCTCTAAGAAATGCGCAACAACATACAGACAGCCGGACAGACAGACACAAATGGCAAGATCGACTCGTCTCGTCGAGCTGATCAAGAATATATATACTTAATGGGGTCCATGACGCCTCCTTTGATGCGTTATAAACTTTCAGACAAACTGATAATACCATTTGAAGCAAGTGTGTGAATGGTATAAAAAAAGTCAAAGGGATCAAAATCTTAAGCTTTTTTAAGCTTACAGAAAGTTGCAATTTCAAATGACTCAATCCTTTTTATGGTCTTTAATGAATTAATAATTGCAATCAATGAGTAATTAATGAATTTGTTTCAAAGTATATGTGCACACAAATAATGTTTCCAATTTATAATTCTGGATTATTACCAACAATATCTGAGAACACACACGCAAAGTCCAGCAAACACTATTGAACTGGCAAGCATTTGCGGAGTAACAATCCGATGACATGACTTTGAATCAGTGCTGTCTAGCAGGGAACTTTATATCGAATAAAAAAAACCTCTTGATGACGAAAGCCTACCATGAACCTCACACAACTTCTGATCACAATTTTGTGATGAAAGATTTATGTTTTTCATTTGATTAGTTCGAATCGATTGTAATACGTAACTGATCGTTCATCATGCTGCTAAATTTTGTATGCTATAAAATACAGTTTTTCTTTTAGGACATCAATTTGTTTCTCTACTTAAGCATCTTCTCAAAAATCTACCACTACATCGCAACACGGCGAACGGTCAGATATATTTGCTTAATGAGCTTCTTATGAGCTATATATTTATGTGGTCCGTTCTGGACATTTCAATAGAATTGATGAAATTCCTGAATAATTGCAATCACATAAACTCACTAATTTTGAATATATGAGACATCGATACAACTGTCTAGCCTGTCAAACACCAGCGGTAACGAAAAGGCAAGTGTGAAGAGTATTGAAACTTCGTTTGCACCGAAGTTAACGGTTTTATATTTATTAAATCGCGGTCCTTTTGGAACTTGTGTGGCTTATAGTTATAAAATGTTACTGTATCAACTTTCAAACTAATGTTTGAAAGATTGACGGAAGAAAGGCTCTATTAAACTCATAGACAGACAGACAGACAGACAGACAGACAGACAGACAGACAGACATTGGTAGTTCAACTCGTCTTGTCGTGCTGATCATGAATATATATATATCGGGCGTACGATGCTTCCTTTATTGCGTTGCAGATATTGTGAGTAAGTTAGGACATTGAATTAATAATGAGCGTTTCACACGCTAAACCTATTGTCAATGAGTGTCTTTGGCAGCTTGTGTCATTTGTTTGAACCGTAAACAACAATACTAAATATTGCCTAGAACATGTCGAATTTCGTACCAGATAAAGTGTTTTTGCGGGGAGTTCTTCTTCATCACTTTAGGGTCATCGAATCTTAGTGGAAGTTTTCGACGAGCATGCTCTATTGGAAGAAGAATTGGAATCATTGCTCTATGTGGGCCAATTCCAAACACTTCAGGAGTTTTCAGAATCATTGGGAGTGGATGAGACGACAGTCAGCAAACGACAAAGTGATTTTGCAGCATGACAACGCTCGGCCACATTTTGCAACACCGGTCAAAACTTATTTGCAAAAGCTGAAATGACATGTCCTACCCCACCCGCCGTATTCTCCAGACATCGAACCTTCCGACTACAACTTGTTCCGGTCGATGACAAATGGCCTGTCCCAGCAGAAGTTCACTTCATATGAACAATGCAAAAACTGGGTCGATGATTGGATTGCCTCGTTCTTCCGAGCTGGTATCCGAAAATTGCCACAAAGATGGAAAAAAGCTTTGGCCAGCGATGGACAATACTTTGAATAATATATTTGTAACCATTTTTGCACAATAAATACGAAAATTTCGAAAAAAAGCTAATTATTAATTTAAAGTAATTCAGGTCCTAATAACTATTGCGTAAATAGTGATTTATAAATATGGGTGGTAATATGATATGTGCCGTAAAAAGAAATATCAGTTAAAAACAGAAAATAGCTTTAGTCTTGGTGCTCAACTATATTATGCCCTATACTCGCCATATTTTTTTCGTAGTATTACATTTTTTCAGGTGGTTTACAATGGGCCAAATCGGGGGAACAGGCTACATACCATCGATGAAAAAAACAATAACAACATAAGTCGTTTCAATCTTAGAGTAACGATAAGACTAACTTAAGTTTATCTTAACGCTACCCTACAAAGCTCGTTCCTAATCGCTGAGCCGGCGGTAGAACGCTGACTTGGCGCCTCGTGACCGCTCTGTGTCAGTCACGCTGCTCCGGCATGCAAGTGTCAGGTTCCGTCGGCAACTTATGTTGCAGCGGCATCCGGCCAGACAGCCTGATCAGCACAGTTGGCCTTGCGCGTGTTGCTCTGTCGGCAAATATAGTGCACCGGCATCCGGCCAAATAGCCTGGTCAGCACTTTTGGGCTTGCCCGTGCTAACTTATATACAACTGCGGTAAAATGATTGCGAGTTAAGAAATATCAAGTTACTCTTGTAACAATGCGCTACATAGAGACCTTATCCTAAATCTTCTCTCTTCTTTGTCTAAGTCTTCGCTAGACGGACAAATTTTCACTCAGACAGACCCATAACCACTCGTTTTGTCGCGCTGATCATGGAAATACATACTTTATGGAGTCTCCGATGTACCGCTATGTTACATAAATTTTGACAGCTCAACAAACCCAATATACCCAGTTACAAATATTTTTTGTGCCGGGTATACAAATATTTACAGAGTTGAATCAAAGCAACCTGTACAATTATAATAAGATTATTTTTCCAGTTGACAATCAATAGAATTATTTTTTGATTGGAGGTAAGAAAACAAAAATTTGATATAGTTTTTTGTTTTTTAATCTATTTTTTCTATTATTAAAATTCAGTTGAGCTTGCAAGCCCGTACCGGATAAACAATGGCGTAAGTATAAAATAGCTGGTGGCCAATGCCAATTTGCATTAAAATATTTTTTTCTGTACAGAAATCCTGCGGATAATGAAAAATTGGCGCCTAAGACTTCGGTTCGCATGTGCTGTGGCAATCACTGGAAGGGCAAAGCCTCTGTCATAATACCCATAGCATTGCTGCCTATTTTGGTCCTTGGGTTTACAAAGGATAGTCCTGTGAGTACTGACTTGCGATGAGCACCCAATGAATTGTCCTATACCATTTAACGCGCCTTATAATTGTGGATTTCAGGAGTTTAAATGTATGTACGTCGTGGCTAATATGGCCTTCTTCTGGATTACCGAATGCATATCGCTCTATTTGACTTCACTCCTACCTGTTATATTTTTTCCATTGCTCGGAATTTTGGTAGATATTATTGTTAGGCTCCATAGCCATTTATACTTAATAGTTCTTATTCCATGCTCAGGATTCAGATTATGTTTGTAGCTTGTACTTTACCGATACGTTAGTCATGTTTCTCGGCGGACTGATGATAGCCTTGGCCATTGAATATAGTAACCTTCATCAGCGCATCGCCCTCGGCACAATTTTGGCAGTCGGCTGTAGCCCGAGACGTTTGCATTTCGGTCTGGTGGTGGTCACCTGTTTTATATCGCTGTGGATCTCGAACTCGGCCGCCACGGCAATGATGTGCCCCATTGTCAAGGCTATCCTTGAAGAAATGAATTCGGTATGCAAAAATCTTGCTTTCACTTCTATAGTCAAAATCGAACCTGTTTTTTTTTTTTGTAGCAAAATATATTCACAGTATTTTATACACAAGAGGAGGAACCCATGGAGGAGGGCGAGTAAGTATGAGGAATTAAGATTATGTTTTAGAATTTAACGGACCCTTCTTTGGTACCCAGTCCACCGCATCCTTCGAAAATATCAATGGCCTTCTACTTTGGCATTTGCTATGCTTCAACAATCGGAGGATGTGGCACACTTATCGGCACTGGTACAAATCTGACTTTCCGTGGACTTTACGAAACGTAAGCTATGGATAAGACCTTATAAACTCAATTCGAAATCAAGTAAATTTTCTTTTCAGCCGTTTCCCAACTTCGGAAGAGAAAATCAATTTTCCTATATTTATGGCCTATGCCATGCCCATTGTTGTAATAGTCAATGTCGCTTTGTTGTATTTTTCACTGCAGATTACTCATATGGGCTTGTTTCGTCCTAAAAGTAAAGAGGGCCAGGAAGCTGCCAGAGGCAAAGAGAACAAAGCTATTGTCGAGGGTGTGGTCAAAACTCGTTTCAAGGAGCTGGGGCGTATGACCTGTCACGAGATTCAGGTCGCACTTTTATTCTTTCTAATGGTGGTTTTGCTATTCACAAGACAACCTGGATTCTTCAAAGGTTGGGCGGATCTGCTTGATTCGAAGTAAGTTCGGAGTAATTCGTTGCACAATTTCTGTAACAAATTAACATTTTTTTTCGAAATCGCATTATTCAATTGTTTAGGAAAATCGGTAGTTCAATGCCGACCATGTTCTGTGTATTTTTGTGCTTTGCACTGCCGACAACCTATACATTCTGCAGGTATTGCTGCAAGCCTGGTGAGTTGTCTCCTCCTAAATCTTTTAATTTTAATGTAATCAATTCGTTATTCCCTTAGCACCTTTTACAAAGCGCACCATGGATGGGGTTTTGTCCTGGACCTACATTCACGCAGCTACACCGTGGGGCCTCTGTTTCTTACTGGGCGGGGGATTCGCCTTGGCTGAAGGCAGCAAAGCGAGCGGCATGGCAAAAATGTTGGGTAGCTCAATGTCATTTGCTGAATCGCTACCAGAAATTGTTGTGCAGGGAATGTGTATCCTAATTGGATTATTATTTACCGCATTCAGCTCGAATGTGGCCATTTGTAATATACTAATACCAATCTTCTCAGAAATGGTAAGTAGATAAAACAATCTACAAGTTTGCGGCTCATGAACATTTTTTGTGATAAACTTATTTATTTTAAGGCGCTCAGCATAAGGATGCATCCTTTGGTACTGACACTGCCACCTACTTTGGCCATTAGTATGGCCTATCATCTGCCCGTTAGCACTCCACCAAATGCAATCATTGCGGGATTTGCTGGCATTAAAACCAAATACTTAGTAAGGCTTCATAACTTTAATTTTGCTAAATCATCCATTTCCCTGCTATTTTAGGCAATCGCCGGTATCTTGCCTACCTTCTGGGCGTTTTGGCTGCTCTTACTGAATACAACGACATACGGTCTGTTGATCTTTCCAGAGACCAAATCGTTCCCCAAATGGGCGGAAGGAGAAATCAGTTAAATCTAATTGAAATTATTGGTGAGTAGATTGCACTTGACATCATATGAGGAACTATTAATTAATATTCAATTTAAAAGGACAGATCCGAATTGAAGTTTCTACTCATTTCAATGAAATTAAAAAATGTTTAAAAACCAGCAGCAATCAGCCATCTATATAAGTGACAAATATGATTTGGAATTGTTTAACGTCTTTATGTTGTATATATTTTATGTTTAAAAATTAAATCAGTTAAAATTGTAATTGTATAATTTCTTGTTAGCTCGATAGCATTGCAAGCGATCATTTCAGTTGAAATTGTAATTGTATCATTTTTTGCTAGGCGTACACGTATAGCATAATTAGAGAAAATTTCGATTCAATATTATTAGTTCTTTACCACACCAAGCACACCCAATAGGGGAGCAAAACTATTACCTACTAGATCAAAACTAGTGTGGGTAGTTTGTCGGGAAGGGTAGAGCATTTACAGCAAGAAAGTTAAAATCTCAAATAATGAAGTTTGGTTAGCCGAAGAATAAAGTCATATAATCCAACTCCTTTTGAAAAACAAACTGCATATTTCAGCGTCAATCCAAATAGAAACAACCAAAGAACCATCAGCATAAATGCCAAAATCTCGGAGAATGTAAGATATAGAGCCTTCGATTTTTCGACTCCTTTAGAAAAAAAAACTAAAACTAAGTGTGCAAGCCCCATTATAAGGGGTGACCTCCATACAAACGTGATCCTATTTTAAGTGAATATATTTTATGCATTTTTAAACCCTCTACTCAAATATTGTATTAAATTTATGCAAATGTATGTAGCAGGCAGAAGGACTATAAAGTATAATTATTCTTGATCAGCATCGGAAGGCAAGTCGATGTAGATATATCCGTCTTTTTGAACGAACCGATTTTGGAGACTATATAAAAAATAAAAACTTCCGATATTTAGTCTTTACTTATTGGACTTCAGTTAGCTAGTATTAAATGAACATGCCTACCAAGTTGTTGTAAGGTAATATTTTTGGTTTTGTTGTTAATTACGCTAGAGACTCCAAAAATTGGTGTATATTACGTAAACTCTAATAAAATATGCCACATATTCCCAGATTGAAGCAATATAAAGGATAGCATCCATACATACTTGCTTTCCAGTTTAAAGTATTTGCATGACTTTTTTTTTATTAATCTATATATACTAGAGTTCTTGCAGTGGTCGAAACTCGACCTTTTTTCTCAAAGTACCGCATAACAATATCTATAATACAGGAGTGTGCCTTCGCCTCTAAATCAGGACCACACAGAAAGAGAGCAGCAAAAGGTGAGCATGGATCGGTGTGCTGTGTCACTATATGCTGTAACTTGCGTTCTCGGCTCAGTATCGAACATTGGACACGCGTCGGATGATCGGCCCTGCACTAATCTTCCAAACTTCATTAATGAAACTAAGTTTTATAAATAAAACTTGGATATTTTGAGACTCGAAAGCGTGTTCATCTCACGATTAATTTGAAATCAGCAAGTCGTTTTTTTACTCTGAACTGATTTAGAAAAATATCACAATTAAACTATATATTTTTCAATTTTTTGTAATAATCCTATAGTCTTAAATGATAAATCCAATGGCCACTACTCAACTCAAAATGTCTTCACTCACATTGATCTGTCATTTCTCACCTGTTTTATATACTGATATTAGCCGGTTAACTGTTGATGGTGGCCATTGCAGTAATAATTATACAAATCTTATAGGATTTATTTGTACAATACAAGCAAACTAAACAAAATTTACTGATAATACAGGTTATTGAGGATTATTTTCGATAAATACCTCACTTTTTGATGAATGCACCCCATTTTCAGCCAATATAAGTGAAAGCAGTGCAAACTTATGTTAAATAGTTTGCAGAGTGATCATTTTCTATACCTCAAAATACTATATCTTTGAAAAAAATTAAGAAACGCACTAGTCGCCACTACTATTTTCGAAGGCTCCCTTCGATTTCTCTGGGATGCCTACATCAGATCCTGATTTGCTTATGGTTCCATGGTATCACCTTGTTATATCTCCTTTCCACCAATAAAAGAATCATCATAAACGACGAAGTTATCCGCGAATACACATAAAAAAAAAAAATGGTTTGTCTGTAAAGTCGGTTTATGGATATTTTCCAATTCAGGCACTAAAAAGTCATTAATCAGGGCTCTATAGCGTTCCCCATTGGCCGGCTTCATTTTTGAAGAAATATGGACCAATGATTCCCTCTGCCCATAGAGCTCACCAAACAGTGACTTTTTGATGATGTAACGGCGTCTCAACAATGGCTCATGGATTAGCATTAATCCATATGCGACAATTTTGTTTATTAACGTACCAATCCAACAAAAAGTGAGCTTCATCGCTGAACATAATTTTCTTGTGAAAATCGGGATCGGTGGCCATCTCCTTTTGGGCCCATTCACCGAAGGTGCGACGCGCTTGATGGTCGCACGGCTTCAATTCGTGCATGAGTTTGATTTTGTAAGCCCACAAACCAAGATCCTTCCGCAAAATCTTCCATAAAGTGGATGGGCACAGCTCCAATTGTTGCGTGGTAGGGCGGATGGACTCATTCGGGTCTTCTTCGATACTCTGCTCCACAGCAGCCATAGCGTCTTCGGTGCGCACTGTACGGCGTCTCTGAGGATGCGCATTATCCACTAGAGTAAACGTGGTGCGAAACCGATCCATGGTTGCTCGAATTACAGACTCTGCTGGGCGATTATGTCGACCGAATATTGGACGCAGCGCGTGATGCGAACCTTTATTTTGGTAATAAATTTGCTCGATTTGCAAACGTTGTTCTAGTCGACTGATCTAGTCGACTGATCTAAGGTTTTCGATGCAACCCGTTCCACATTTTTTGCGCACTCCCGATAAACAAACATTAATTTAAAAATATCTTTCAAACAAGTATAACTGTAAAGGTCCTAAAGCTTACCTGTCTATTCAAAGAAAGCATTTGCAGCATTAGTGCTGCCAAATGATTTTTGGCTAATGGTTGCTGAATTGGATTCTTGATTAAAATCCTGCGAATTCGAGGATCCAAATAAATTGCAGAGAGAACTTCATTAATACGCTTTTATTAGCTAGCTATCTATCTATCTATCTATCTATCTATCTATCTATCTATCTATCTATCTATCTATCTATCTATCTATCTATCTATCTATCTATCTATCTATCTATCTATCTATCTATCTATCTATCTATCTATCTATCTATCTATCTATCTATCTATCTATCTATCTATCTATCTATCTATCTATCTATCTATCTATCTATCTATCTATCTATCTATCTATCTATCTATCTATCTATCTATCTATCTATCTATCTATCTATCTATCTATCTATCTATCTATCTATCTATCTATCTATCTATCTATCTATCTATCTATCTATCTATCTATCTATCTATCTATCTATCTATATATCTATCTATCTATCCATCTATCTATATATCTATGTAACGGAATCTTTCAACTTAATTTTCACCAACTTCCTAACGTCGCAATAATTTGAAATTTTGCTTGATATTAAGTGTTATAACTATTTCATTGGTAGCTATTTGTAAATATAAACTTATTATAATAATATATTACAGAGAATCCACGCTTTTTTTATGTTAGAGTTAATTTTCTGTCAATCACTTAATTCTCATTTTAAACTTATTCAAAGTTATTTTTAACTTTTTAGTTCACATTACTATTAAAGCGTGTTTTTTTAGTTTTTTTAAACTATAATTTTATTTTCTTGTTGATTTTACAAATTTTAGTCAATATTTAAGAAATATTGTTATATTATATAATAGCATATCTGAATCAAGAATTGCATAAACAACCGATTTAATTGACCGTTGACCGTTCATTTTGGACGATGAAACTGCTGCTGGAGTGAACGGAAAGCCCGAGCGAATTGAATACTTAACATACATACTTTCGAGCCCTAGCAGACCAAGATCGGACAAATACTCTGGACGCTAATTTAAATAAGATCATACAAGCTATTATGGAAGAGCATAAAATACCAGAGCAACTTCTAAAGAGTTTCTATTTGGGTTTTCTCCTACCTAAGCTCCTAATAGAGGTGTCAAGAAAGAATAGCAACTATTGATATTATGAGCTTTCTTTCTTTTTATAACGTTGGACAAATGCAGCCCTCTCAAGCCGTTTGGGATCGGTGGAGGGGGAAGGGTCCCTAACAGCTTCCTACATATTAATATGATTCAATATAGGCCTCACCTCCTTCTGTTCACACAAATGGTGAATAGTATTTACAATATGACATGACTTGAAAACGGCTCATCTCGGTATATCGATGGTACAGAGATTTTAATCAAAAAAGAAGTGTGCGAAAGTGGTAGTAAGTCGGTTGTAGTGCTTGAAATTATAGTGTCATTTGTCTAATTGTGGGATTCAGACATCCATGAGCATTAGTGGGCCCTGGAAACAGTCAATATTACATGGAAATTTGGTCATCAAAGCGATTTGCGGATTTGCGGAACATTCAAAACAAAAAACTGGGCGGTAACACGCCCCCAAATTCAAATTCAAAAGAGGCTTAGCTGCGCACGCGTGGTAAGCTATGTATTGACTCCTCTGTGCTTTCGTATATTTGGGGGAATGTGCGAGTACAACATAACGATAACGAAATACTCAATGCACGCTGGCTAATGTAGACCCATGCTGCCGTCCATTGAAGGCGACACATCGCATTGCAACCTAATATTGATTTTAATAAAGAAGTTTTTCATACAAAAACAAAAGTATGGGAGCTACCCTAAACAGTGGGCGGATCCGACCCATTCATTTATATGCTTCCATTAGAAGCTTCCATATCAATTATTGATATTGACTACAATAAAAAAGTTTTTCATACAAAAAGTCAATTTGCAATAAAAAAAGTGTATATGCCAATTTTCAACTGGATATCATAAAAATTGCTCTCTAAGAAATGCGCAACAACATACAGACAGCCGGACAGACAGACACAAATGGCAAGATCGACTCGTCTCGTCGAGCTGATCAAGAATATATATACTTAATGGGGTCCATGACGCCTCCTTTGATGCGTTATAAACTTTCAGACAAACTGATAATACCATTTGAAGCAAGTGTGTGAATGGTATAAAAAAAGTCAAAGGGATCAAAATCTTAAGCTTTTTTAAGCTTACAGAAAGTTGCAATTTCAAATGACTCAATCCTTTTTATGGTCTTTAATGAATTAATAATTGCAATCAATGAGTAATTAATGAATTTGTTTCAAAGTATATGTGCACACAAATAATGTTTCCAATTTATAATTCTGGATTATTACCAACAATATCTGAGAACACACACGCAAAGTCCAGCAAACACTATTGAACTGGCAAGCATTTGCGGAGTAACAATCCGATGACATGACTTTGAATCAGTGCTGTCTAGCAGGGAACTTTATATCGAATAAAAAAAACCTCTTGATGACGAAAGCCTACCATGAACCTCACACAACTTCTGATCACAATTTTGTGATGAAAGATTTATGTTTTTCATTTGATTAGTTCGAATCGATTGTAATACGTAACAGATCGTTCATCATGCTGCTAAATTTTGTATGCTATAAAATACAGTTTTTCTTTTAGGACATTAATTTGTTTCTCTACTTAAGCATCTTCTCAAAAATCTACCACTACATCGCAACACGGCGAACGGTCAGTTATATTTGCTTAATGAGCTTCTTATGAGCTATATTTTTATGTGGTCCGTTCTGGACATTTCAATAGAATTGATGAAATTCCTGAATAATTGCAATCACATAAACTCACTAATTTTGAATATATGAGACATCGATACAACTGTCTAGCCTGTCAAACACCAGCGGTAACGAAAAGGCAAGTGTGAAGAGTATTGAAACTTCGTTTGCACCGAAGTTAACGGTTTTATATTTATTAAATCGCGGTCCTTTTGGAACTTGTGTGGCTTATAGTTATAAAATGTTACTGTATCAACTTTCAAACTAATGTTTGAAAGATTAGACGGAAGAAAGGCTCTATTAAACTCATAGACAGACAGACAGACATACAGACAGACAGACATTGGTAGTTCAACTCGTCTTGTCGTGCTGATCATGAATATATATATATCGGGCGTACGATGCTTCCTTTATTGCGTTGCAGATATTGTGAGTAAGTTAGGACATTGAATTAATAATGAGCGTTTCACACAAGAGGCCGCCACTAGTATGTGAACCAATATTCGAGTTTGCAATTTCTTGACGCTAAACCTATTGTCAATGAGTGTCTTTGGCAGCTTGTGTCATTTGTTTGAACCGTAAACAACAATACTAAATATTGCCTCGAACATGTCGAATTTCGTACCAGATAAAGTGTTTTTGCGGGGAGTTCTTCTTCATTACTTTAATATGTATAAAAGTGCGGCCGAGGGTCATCGAATCTTAGTGGAAGTTTTCGACGAGCGTGCTCTATCTGAATAATCGTGAAGGAGGTGGTCGCTTTAAAAGTGATGATTTTGAGCTCGAAGTGATTTTGCAGCATGACAACGCTCGGCCACATTTTGCAAAACCGGTCAAAACTTATTTGGAAAAGCTGAAATGACATGTCCTACCCCACCCGCCGTATTCTCCAGACATCGCTCCTTCCGACTATAACTTGTTCCCGTCGATGACAAATGGCCTGTCCCAGCAGAAGTTCACTTCATATGAACAATGCAAAAACTGGGTCGATGATTGGATTGCATCGTTCTTCCGAGCTGGTATCCGAAAATTGCCACAAAGATGGAAAAAAGCTTTGGCCAGCGATGGACAATACTTTGAATAATATATTTGTAACCATTTTGCACAATAAATACGAAAATTTCGAAAAAAAGCTCATTATTATTTTAAAGTAATTCAGGTCCTAATAACTACTGCGTAAATAGTGATTTATAAATATGGGTGGTAATAGGATATGTGCCGTAAAAAGAAATATCAGTTAAAAACAGAAAATAGCTTTAGTCTTGGTGCTCAACTATATTATGCCCTATACTCGCCATATTTTTTTCGTAGTATTACATTTTTTCAGGTGGTTTACAATGGGCCAAATCGGGGGAACAGGCTACATACCATCGATGAAAAAAACAATAACAACATAAGTCGTTTCAATCTTAGAGTAACGATAAGACTAACTTAAGTTTATCTTAACGCTACCCTACAAAGCTCGTTCCTAATCGCTGAGCCGGCGGTAGAACGCTGACTTGGCGCCTCGTGACCGCTCTGTGTCAGTCACGCTGCTCCGGCATGCAAGTGTCAGGTTCCGTCGGCAACTTATGTTGCAGCGGCATCCGGCCAGACAGCCTGATCAGCACAGTTGGCCTTGCGCGTGTTGCTCTGTCGGCAAATATAGTGCACCGGCATCCGGCCAAATAGCCTGGTCAGCACTTTTGGGCTTGCCCGTGCTAACTTATATACAACTGCGGTAAAATGATTGCGAGTTAAGAAATATCAAGTTACTCTTGTAACAATGCGCTACATAGAGACCTTATCCTAAATCTTCTCTCTTCTTTGTCTAAGTCTTCGCTAGACGGACAAATTTTCACTCAGACAGACCCATAACCACTCGTTTTGTCGCGCTGATCATGGAAATACATACTTTATGGAGTCTCCGATGTACCGCTATGTTACATAAATTTTGACAGCTCAACAAACCCAATATACCCAGTTACAAATATTTTTTGTGCCGGGTATACAAATATTTACAGAGTTGAATCAAAGCAACCTGTACAATTATAATAAGATTATTTTTCCAGTTGACAATCAATAGAATTATTTTTTGATTGGAGGTAAGAAAACAAAAATTTGATATAGTTTTTTGTTTTTTAATCTATTTTTTCTATTATTAAAATTCAGTTGAGCTTGCAAGCCCGTACCGGATAAACAATGGCGTAAGTATAAAATAGCTGGTGGCCAATGCCAATTTGCATTAAAATATTTTTTTCTGTACAGAAATCCTGCGGATAATGAAAAATTGGCGCCTAAGACTTCGGTTCGCATGTGCTGTGGCAATCACTGGAAGGGCAAAGCCTCTGTCATAATACCCATAGCATTGCTGCCTATTTTGGTCCTTGGGTTTACAAAGGATAGTCCTGTGAGTACTGACTTGCGATGAGCACCCAATGAATTGTCCTATACCATTTAACGCGCCTTATAATTGTGGATTTCAGGAGTTTAAATGTATGTACGTCGTGGCTAATATGGCCTTCTTCTGGATTACCGAATGCATATCGCTCTATTTGACTTCACTCCTACCTGTTATATTTTTTCCATTGCTCGGAATTTTGGTAGATATTATTGTTAGGCTCCATAGCCATTTATACTTAATAGTTCTTATTCCATGCTCAGGATTCAGATTATGTTTGTAGCTTGTACTTTACCGATACGTTAGTCATGTTTCTCGGCGGACTGATGATAGCCTTGGCCATTGAATATAGTAACCTTCATCAGCGCATCGCCCTCGGCACAATTTTGGCAGTCGGCTGTAGCCCGAGACGTTTGCATTTCGGTCTGGTGGTGGTCACCTGTTTTATATCGCTGTGGATCTCGAACTCGGCCGCCACGGCAATGATGTGCCCCATTGTCAAGGCTATCCTTGAAGAAATGAATTCGGTATGCAAAAATCTTGCTTTCACTTCTATAGTCAAAATCGAACCTGTTTTTTTTTTTTGTAGCAAAATATATTCACAGTATTTTATACACAAGAGGAGGAACCCATGGAGGAGGGCGAGTAAGTATGAGGAATTAAGATTATGTTTTAGAATTTAACGGACCCTTCTTTGGTACCCAGTCCACCGCATCCTTCGAAAATATCAATGGCCTTCTACTTTGGCATTTGCTATGCTTCAACAATCGGAGGATGTGGCACACTTATCGGCACTGGTACAAATCTGACTTTCCGTGGACTTTACGAAACGTAAGCTATGGATAAGACCTTATAAACTCAATTCGAAATCAAGTAAATTTTCTTTTCAGCCGTTTCCCAACTTCGGAAGAGAAAATCAATTTTCCTATATTTATGGCCTATGCCATGCCCATTGTTGTAATAGTCAATGTCGCTTTGCTGTATTTTTCACTGCAGATTACTCATATGGGCTTGTTTCGTCCTAAAAGTAAAGAGGGCCAGGAAGCTGCCAGAGGCAAAGAGAACAAAGCTATTGTCGAGGGTGTGGTCAAAACTCGTTTCAAGGAGCTGGGGCGTATGACCTGTCACGAGATTCAGGTCGCACTTTTATTCTTTCTAATGGTGGTTTTGCTATTCACAAGACAACCTGGATTCTTCAAAGGTTGGGCGGATCTGCTTGATTCGAAGTAAGTTCGGAGTAATTCGTTGCACAATTTCTGTAACAAATTAACATTTTTTTTTCGAAATCGCATTATTCAATTGTTTAGGAAAATCGGTAGTTCAATGCCGACCATGTTCTGTGTATTTTTGTGCTTTGCACTGCCGACAACCTATACATTCTGCAGGTATTGCTGCAAGCCTGGTGAGTTGTCTCCTCCTAAATCTTTTAATTTTAATGTAATCAATTCGTTATTCCCTTAGCACCTTTTACAAAGCGCACCATGGATGGGGTTTTGTCCTGGACCTACATTCACGCAGCTACACCGTGGGGCCTCTGTTTCTTACTGGGCGGGGGATTCGCCTTGGCTGAAGGCAGCAAAGCGAGCGGCATGGCAAAAATGTTGGGTAGCTCAATGTCATTTGCTGAATCGCTACCAGAAATTGTTGTGCAGGGAATGTGTATCCTAATTGGATTATTATTTACCGCATTCAGCTCGAATGTGGCCATTTGTAATATACTAATACCAATCTTCTCAGAAATGGTAAGTAGATAAAACAATCTACAAGTTTGCGGCTCATGAACATTTTTTGTGATAAACTTATTTATTTTAAGGCGCTCAGCATAAGGATGCATCCTTTGGTACTGACACTGCCACCTACTTTGGCCATTAGTATGGCCTATCATCTGCCCGTTAGCACTCCACCAAATGCAATCATTGCGGGATTTGCTGGCATTAAAACCAAATACTTAGTAAGGCTTCATAACTTTAATTTTGCTAAATCATCCATTTCCCTGCTATTTTAGGCAATCGCCGGTATCTTGCCTACCTTCTGGGCGTTTTGGCTGCTCTTACTGAATACAACGACATACGGTCTGTTGATCTTTCCAGAGACCAAATCGTTCCCCAAATGGGCGGAAGGAGAAATCAGTTAAATCTAATTGAAATTATTGGTGAGTAGATTGCACTTGACATCATATGAGGAACTATTAATTAATATTCAATTTAAAAGGACAGATCCGAATTGAAGTTTCTACTCATTTCAATGAAATTAAAAAATGTTTAAAAACCAGCAGCAATCAGCCATCTATATAAGTGACAAATATGATTTGGAATTGTTTAACGTCTTTATGTTGTATATATTTTATGTTTAAAAATTAAATCAGTTAAAATTGTAATTGTATAATTTCTTGTTAGCTTGTTAGGGGAGCACAAATGTCATCGAATGAGGTACTATATTACCTACTACGAGTAGATCAAAACTAGTGCGTTTAGTTTGGTGAAAAGGGCTCTATCCATTTATCGCAAAAAAAATTAAATTCTTAAACTAGAATTGCACTTTTATGCACTAGACCGGATAGAAACCTGACATAGAGGCTTACCAATTGTACAAAAATTGGCTAATTGAATTAATGGTTAAGTTTTATGCATTTGTGTACAAGGTTTTAATATATAAAATAAGCCATTTTGAATATACTTCTCGTAGATGTGCTTTATAACGTCAAAGATTGAAAGATATAAAGTCAAGTACTTAAATGTTGCTTTATGTAACATTTTAATGGCCTCCTGGAGAACAAAGCAGAGGATTATTAAAGTGGGCGTTGGGTTAAGGTGAAGTCTCTATGGCAGAAGCGATGATTGTGGAGTGTACTAAATTGTCATAAATTTTATAACAAGCTCTTTTAACTTTTTCTCTTCTGTTTTTTAATGTACTGACTCAAACAATCAAACTGCCACAAAATATTCTCCATGCGCATCCTGCAAGCCAAATGGCAACAATTGACTTGGACGCATTGAAGCCTCTAAGCCAAAGCCGACGACGGATTGTAGACTGGGTACTTGGATGGTCTGGCTGCATTCTGTACGCGATAAGCTCCCAAATGCTAAAAGCACTTGAAGTGCTTTATATTCGTTTTATGGAATTTTTTTTTATTAGCTAAAAATTCCAGTTGCAGAGCTGAGCTGCACGCAATAATTATGGCCAGTAACTGCCGAACTCGATACAACTACGAACTTTGTTAGAGAATCTGTAGGATGCACAAGCTAAGCAATCTGAAAACAACAGAAATATGACGACGGCGACGACGATAATGATGACTTTTTAATTAAACAACAAAAATGAGGAAATTTTCATCAGAAAACGGCAGACACACACAGATGGGCGCACACGTACAACCAATGTGGATTGAAATGTGCACAATGTGCTTAAAATACAAAACACTGACTGATGATGATAATAGGTCTTCAGCTCATTTTTGTCAGCGCTGTCGCCAGTGTTATTGTCTTCCTCATTATCATTGCCGTCGTACAGTGGCTCAAGATCGTTCGACAAAATGCTGTAACCTTTGAGCCGGTCAAAATTTTAAAGATTTGTTTTTTATACTACTCTGACAGAGTATAATATTGTCACAATGTATGCAACGCCTTAAAGGAAGCATCGGAGACCCTAAAAAGTATATGCATATATTTATCAGCCTGACAAGACGAGTCGATCTGACCATTTCCGTCTGTCTGCCTGTCTGTGCTTTACTTACCGCTCTATGTCTTCATTCTTTGATACATTGGTATGAAAGTTTGTAAGGATACTTTTTATAACCAGAAGTAACATAACTTCGCAAAATACCGCTATTTATCCACTAGCAGTAATAGCTATAATGCAAAAAGTATTTATTTAGTTGTACCGAATATGTTTGAATTGAAGCAATTATTTATATACTAGAGTTTTCGCATTGATCAAATTCTACCTTTTGTCTTTAAAGTAGCAAATATAAAAAATATCCATAATACAGGATTATCACGAAAAATGGTTTCGCCTCTAGCTCCATGGGACGAACACCTTCGTGTTTTCACATATTAGTTACGTTGCATTTGTGCTGTATTTTGTACAAATAATAACTCAGAAATAATTTGGACTTTGGGTCCGAACCGCTCAGAAAGAGAGCGGCAATAATTGAGCAATTTATCTTCAATAATTAATGCGCAGTTATGCAATTAATTAAAGCATTAACGAGTTATAAACGAGTTTTCGTTGGTGCATCAATTCTTTCTCTTCTTTGTTTTAAATATTTGAGTTTGATTCCTCTTTAAAAATCTTAATTTTTGTTTTTATTATTAAATTTATTCTTTCTACATTTCTTTCTTCTAATTGAAAACCAAAATAAGATCGATGCACAATTCTAACTGATTTATCTTGATGGCCGAGGGCGTTACCTGGTTGCTACCGACTTTAGACTCCATACTTTAGAAAAAAAATGACATTCGTCCGTGCTTCACATGAAGAATTTTTTCATAAAAATCACAAAGGTGGGCTGTGGGTTTGTATGGGGGCTACCCCAAAAAGTGAGCGGGTCCCACCCATTAATGTATATGTCAAGCATCCGTCCACCAAAAGTATTAAATTGCAATAAAAATATGTGTATGTGCAAAATTTCATTTGGATAGCATATAAATTGGTCCCCAAATAAACGCATCAACATAAAGACGAACAATATATATACTTGATGGGGTCGACGATGCCTCCTTTATTGCGTAACACTTTCAGAGCTGTCACAGAAATCTCTAGACAAAAATCGGGGTGGTGGTTTGAAAATCTCCGAGATTTCATAGAAAACAGTTTTTAGTGTACAGACGAGTTTTATAATTATACATGTTAGTACCTGGCGCGTTGCTGCCCTTCTCCCTGCCCCCACTTCGCCCTTCTTAATTCCCCTCGCGTAATAAAATTGGTCATACAAAAATGCTAAAATCGTGATTAAAAAATAGTGGGTGGGGTAGGAGGGAGAAAAATACTTCACGATCTATTCTCTTATGTATACGTTGTAAACATAAATGTTAGAATGTCGGGTCATATATTGTATTAGGGATAAGTATGAATATAACCGATCGAGAATAGTCAGAATGGATAAAAATGGTAACCGATTGAGAATAAATAATAAAATAAATGATTAAATAAATGCGTTAGTTTAATGTGTATAATATGTGTTATTTTGACATATGAGCTATATTATTGAAAAGTTTCACTAAAATCCATTCAATAGTTTTTGCGTGATGGAGTAACAAACATACATCCACACATCCACATATCAACACATCCATACAAACTTTCGCGTATATAATATTAGTAGGATATAATTATATAATTACAAATAAGTTGGCAGCACTAAACAAAATTATCAGCTGAAATTCGTTATTGTTGCGTAAACCGACTTAGACGGTTTTCAGCAAATAAATACACATTTTTATAAATTTAAATTAAATAGTAAAATGTGCTAAATGTGTAAATCCTAAGACACAGTTACGAAGAAAATACATTAAACTAGCACATAAACAAGGTCTTGCCTTATGATTTGATGAGTTTATATATGCAATTAACAATTTCACCAAGCAAAAGTCTGGAGATTTCAAACAGTCTAAAAGAGATTTCTGTGACACCTATGAAATTGATTTAGGTCGAAATTGGGGAGAAATTTCTGTGACACCTCCGTATGTATCAATGGTATAAAAAGGCTTGCGAATACGTTGTGCTTAAGAGGGTTAAAAATGGTGTGAATATTTTGCACTTTCAAAATTGTTGTTTTTAAATTGGTCAACTATATACAAATTGTATATCCAATGATATTTGATATTCTATAAATTGTACATTTGTATCAGTAAACATTTGCTGCTCAAGACGCCAGAAAACCCTCAACCCTCTATCCTATCTACAACCGTCAAAGGTGCGAAATTCGTGCTAAACACTAGTTTAAATAAAAGTTCTTATATTTAAATTTTTTAAATCGAATCATCCATTCAAAAAATGTATGAACTGAAGTAAAACAAACATCAGCGCTTTCGAGTTAAAACGGCAAATGTGAAGAGTATTAAAGATTCGGCTCGACCGAAGTTTACGTTTTTTAATGTCCTTGTTTGATTAGGATTCGCGTAAAGTTTCATATAGTAGTAGTTCAGATTAGATTTAAATTGAGTAAGTGATACCGAAGATATAGAGAGCCAAAGTCAGAATTTCGTAAAAAGTCTTACCTCTCATAATCCAGTAAGTCATATTAATTAAACTAAAAATCATATTTTTTGTCAGCATTACCAATTTATGATATTCGGTTAGATTGCTAAATTTGAATTGAATCAGTCAATGTTCACGCACAGTTTCCCATACCTGGATACACCTGAGTGCACATGGCAGCAGCGACAACAACTAAGGTACGTGTGCCAAATTTATAAAGTTTTTTTTTTAAATTTTTAATTGCTATTAAGTTTTAAGCCAAAGTAGCCGAAAATGAACAAACACTTTTTGTTTGTGCACATTCATGCTCCGATGCTTTCTTTACGAAAATAACATTGTGACTAAATTAAAATATTATTCATACAATGAAGAGAATTAATACACCTATCCGGCAGAAATGAAACAGTTTAAAAATGTTCACTATAGCCTAAGATTTGTATGATAAACTTGAAAAATAATATGAAACCAAAAATTTACAAAGTTTCCGAGGCTGTAAAATTTAATTTTGTAAATATTTCTTTACAATATTTTGGTTACCTTATTTAATGAACTCACACTAATGATTAAGCTAAAAAAAATATATTTTTCAACAACAACAAAAAATCTAAATATGTCCAAGACAGATTGCGTTTGATCCACTGTGCGTCGCCTTCCTTCGTCACAGTCTTTGTCGTTCTCGGCGTTGTCGCTGGCGACATTCACCATATCTTCTATTGAGGCTGCTGGTACTGATCCTTGATGGTTTCCATTGTTAGCGGCACGTGAGGCGAACTCATGAATGAGGAAAGGAGACCTCAAGTACACCGAGCACCTAACAAAGGCAAACAATTAAACAAACAAACAAACAAACAGACAAAAAAGTAAATAGTAAGCAAGAAACACAACATCATAGAATGCGATAATAGTACAAAACTAGAAAATGGAGAAAATCCAAAAAAAAAAAAAGAAACAATTCAAAATGCAAACAATTGAAAAGTCGGAGATTAGTAGTCATTGTCCTCGTTCTCCACAACTGCGACCTTCTTCAGGGAGGAGTGGTTTTCAAGTAGCTGAGTGCTCATTGATGGTAAGTAGATACATGGGAAAGTAAAGTTGACAATGTACACAGCTGCCCACTCGAAATATAGGTACTAAAAATATTTAAGAACGACTGTGCTCTTCACACTACAATTTAAAATAAATGGAAATGAAAATTCAATAAAATAAGAGGCAAGCTGTGACTTCAGTTGACAAAGAACTATATTCGAATCATATACATTAATATACTCGCACTTATTAAAACATATTTAACAAAACTATGCTATTGATTTCAGGTGGAACTATCATTTGACTCTGCTCTTCTCAAATCTAAATCTTTGCAAGCACACAAATATGAATGCGAATTGTTGTATGCAATTATTTAAAATTATGTACAAACTCCATATGCAATTTGCATTTTAAAAAAACATTAAATAAATAGCTCTGCTCAAATTTTTGTAGTTTCATTCTAACAATTTAAATACAAATTCAAAATGAGGCAACAAAATGTATGGACGGAAATATTCAGTTATATACAAATTAATTTTGTGCAGCTCTCGTAGAAATGTGGTATATTTTATGTAACTAACCGACTTCAACAAAAGGAGAAGGCGGAATCTCTAAATTTTTATACCGTTCAACGGTAAATGGTAAATGAAATGGTATTATCCGTTTATCTGAAAGTTATGTAACGCATTAAAAAAAGCATCATAGATCCCATATAGTATATAGTATATTGTCGATCAGCTCGTCGAGACGAATCGATCTCGCAATATCCTTATTTCTGTTAGTTACTGTGCATTCTTTGGGAATTACTTTTTTAGAGATCTGGCTGAATGCTGGCAATTTAGCTTTTGGTCACAAGTTTATAGAGTATTCATACTTACATGCCACGCCCACACTTTGCAGGAACCTACCACCCACTATGTAGCTGCTATACTATTTAAAATTTCGTGTGAATGGTACGAGAGCTTCGGTTCAACTGATGTTAAAATCTTTTCCTGTTTTTTATGTATGTTCCTTATCAAGTCCAACGATTTCGATGATTCCTTTTTCATAATAAATGGGGTACTTTCGGTGTGATCTTACATAAATTTGTTCAAGTTGTGGTGACGAAAACCATGAGTTGGGTAAGTTTGAAAAAACTGAATTAAAGGCAGCCAGCTGATATTTATTCAAATAAATAATTGTTTCAAATCGAATATCGATGCACCAACGCCCTGGAAAAGCTTCATGCATATTATAAATGATGAACGTGAAGCACATCGATATGCATCGATTTGATGAACCTAGAACTGCCGATGTGGATCCATTATCCCACTATTTACAATTTAACTGCAGATAAGAAATACAGTCGTGAGTTCACGACTTCGGGATTCCTATATACACTGTGTGATCTAAAAATAACCGAACTTTTTAGTTATAAAATAAAACAAGCATGATATTATATTTCAAAGCTAATATTGATTCAAAATACGATCCATTTAACTCAATACAACGTTTGGAACGCTCAACCAATTTATCCGTAGACTATTTACACTCGCTTTTCGGGATATTCTTTAGCACCTGTGCTGCTTGTATGGCTGGAATGTCATCGTAAAAAGCTCCTTTCATGATGGACCAGGCGAATGGGGATGGTGGTCGATGAGACAAATCTGTTTTTTTCATTAACAATTCATTGACTTTGGAATCATAGAAAGTTATCAACATTGTCTTGATTCTTGACTTCTGAAAACTCTAATTTTTAGCAGATTATCGCTTAGTTTCAGGGTCATATCTAAAACACCATGTTTCATCACCAGCTATGATCGATTCAAGAAACCTGGATCGCTTTCAGATGTTGAAATGATGTCTTTGCAATGCTCTAAAGGAGCGATTTTTTGTTCATCTTTTAACTGATGTGGAACTAAACGTGCACACACACCTTTCTCTTACCGAAATCTTCAGTTAATATTTTGTAGATTGTATTTATTTATTTAATTCTTCTGCCAGCATTCTCACAGTGAAATTTGCCTCGATAGCGATTATTTCACTTACTTTTTCCACTAACTCAGCACGATGCTTCGGACCGTCCAGGACTTGGATCATCATTTAATTCAGTACGACCGTTTTTAAATCGTCTAAACCACGTGCGAACTTGAGTACGACTCATACAATCATCATCATAAACTCAGCAAATTTTTTACCGAGTTTAAAATAAAATATAATAATTGCTCTTTTGTTTTTACGTCATAACTACAAAAACTGCTTTTATTAGAACGTGTGTCATTTTGAAACCTGTAAAACGATTAGCATGAATTTTCTTTCAAAAGGAGAAAAATGTACCTTTGTAACACTGCCAACATTTAATAGATGGCGCTACGTGTTCTATGATTTAAATGAAAAGTCTCGTTATTTTTAGATCACACCTTCTAGACACTGCATACTCTAACCCTCTGTTTAGGGCATGAGTTTGATCAGGCCTTTTTGAATTTTAATTGAGTTTTAAACATATTTCCATTTATCCAAGAGAATTGATCTTTCATGACTTTTCCTAGAATATAATTAATTCCTAGAATGATAATTAGAAGGACTTATCAATATACACATCGTATTCGTGACACACGGATCCATCCAGACCCCTATGTAATCAGCACAAAAGTGAACGTTGAAGTGAAGCAAAAGATTTCATGTGCGCCAAATTTTAAGCTCATAGGTTTTTTTTTAATATTTTGGTATTTTGGTGTTTTGTGTTAGTCAGTAGCTAACTAAGCCAATTGTCTAGAATGTAAAAAAACTTGCTATATAGTTATATTGGTAACATTTTAAAACAGGAGGAATCAATATTTCTTTTAGCCTTTTTTCGATCGCGTTAACGAAGTGTATATACAGGCCACCTTATGTTGAGGCCAACATTTTGATCGTACTTAATGCTCTCAGCATTATCAAAAGGTACTGAACTGTTTTGTATTGTCGCTATAATGGTTGAATTTCAACCACTAGGCGTACACTGGTCTATAAAAATTAAACAAAAGACATAAAAAATGCAATTTTTACAAGCAAATACAAAGTAATATGATGGAGTCTGGCCAGACCCCTTCGCTGATTTTGTGTCAACGGAAACATTTACTCAACGGAGGGCCAGTATAGTAATTTTTTTGTTATTGATTTCGCGATAACTCATACGTTAAAATCCATCAAGCCATTTAGGCTGCAATAATATTAAAAATATTAAAAAACCCACTCTTCTTTATTTGCAGACGTTTTATAAAAATGGTATATCCTATAGTACTCCCATAATATAGACGAATCTAAAGGTACTTTCGTACCTCATATGTTAAATTCCATCGAGCCGTTTAGGCTACAAGTGCTTGCTATTTGCTTGCGAATGCTATATTTGTAAACTATATACTAATACTATATTTATAAACACAAGTCATAAAAATAGACAAACAAAATGGAGACGCAGGATAAATGCTAAGTGAATGTCAGCGGAAAAACTAAAAACCATTGTTGGTTGACTCGAGTTGAGCCATTTCCACCGCTGTTCGCTTGAAGCGTCGACAGCATTAGCTCAGACCTCGTTCATGCCTGGAATATTTTTCACATGTCAAATAAAGCCCGACCGGTGAAAATCCTTTCTTGGCCTGCTCCTGCTATCCTGTACCATTCGCTTGCATAGAGTGTGGCATCTCATCTCATGGGGTTAGGAGCAAAGTCTGCATTGCTACACCGATCGGCGACATTTGTGGTGGGAACGCGACTCAACTCTACTCGTTTCAGCTTAACTCTGTCAGTTGGATGTGAATAAAGCGCTGTACGTGTGAATAAACATATTCGAAATCTCTATACATATTTGCTGCTCAATAAAAGCAAAATTTTAAATTGCGTTTCTTGCATACAGATGAATCATAACGTTGCACGTGCCCAGGAAGTCGACATCACCAAATGAAGCCACAAAAAAAAAAAAAAAAAACAAATTTTATATAAATTTAAAATTTAAAAATCTGTTTACATTTTATAATTTTTGTTAGCAAAATGCTGAAAATATATAAATCCTTGCTATTGTTTAAATATGCCAATAGATTTTATTTATGTAGTCGTGTATAGGATATTGGAAAAGTTTCTTGAAATGAATAAAAAAATACAAGTTTTGAACGAAATTGATAATCAAGGCATTTTCTATGCAAGAAGTAGTTGTTATCTTGAAAATATTTTATTAGAAGAACAGCATCAAGAGAAAATGGAGAGAAGATAAACTATAGCCATGCATTTTGATTTGGAAATAGGAAACAAAAATAAATTCAGTTTAACTTTAATGTCCAAAATTTTATTATTTAAGAATTAATATGTGATATTATAATCTATATCTATACTAATATTACAAAGAGGTATAGTTTGTGAGGTTGTAGGGGATAGTCTCTGGATCTACTGAACCAATTCGTTTACCAATAGAAAGCCACGTTATTTGTGAGTGACATAGACTATAATATATGATGATACACACATATATGTAATGAAATTAGTATGAGCGAAATGGCGACAATTAAAACATGATGTGAAGCTGAAAGCCGCAGATTGTGGAGCGTTCATGTGTTTGTCTCATATGGTCATGTGTGCGTGATCTAAAAAAAAACCTAAAAAACCTAACGTATATTCGAAGGAAAATGCGGTAAAAGCATTTTATCGCATTGGAAATTATCGGTTTTGGGATACAAGGGAAGGAGGGGGAATGGCAGCAACGCTCAGGGTACCATTTAAGATAGAGGGATGATATGTTGTGTACATGTGCATAGATTCGAAGGGGGCAGGAAAAATAAATGGTGAAGTAAGTTGAATTAGGGGAAGGGGGCAGAGGAATGGTGGCAGCGTAAGCGGTGGTTGTAGAACGGGTGGAAGGGACTGCTGAAGAGGGGTAGGAGAATTGGAGGTAGAGTAAAGGGGCATGGGGAAGGTGGGATCTTAACTGTGATCATTTACCACTCATTGTAGATTCCAGTTTTTCTGCGTGTATCTACGCCCCGAAGCCGAGAGTGTTGGCAAGACATGCTAATTTATTTATTTAAAAATTTGCAACTACATATATAAAACAGTCGCTTAATAAGTATAATTTAAAAATGTAACTAAACTAACTTAAAGCTAGAAGAAGAAAATTGCGGACACTCAGACCCGTTGGAAGAATTTTTGTTTGGCACTCCAGGTTGACCGACTGTGCCCCTACCCACAGCCTGGGAGGTGGTCCAAGTGGGCGCAATTACAAAAATAAAGAAAATAGAAGTTGCTTAATGAAATTTACAAATTTATTGAATAATGATTTGTTAGTACAGAGTTTTCTACATAGTGTAAGGAAGAGTTATAAGAAAAATAAGGCGAAAACTTATTGTAGATAGAACAAAGAGCTCGGAGTGAATTATTGAGCACGTAATTTGTCGTACAAAAAGGCAATTATATTGGCACGAAGTGGCAAGTTGGCCGCATGAGGACATTTAGTAATATGGACTGAAGTAAGTAGGGAAAATCAATCTCCCCAATAAGAATTTTATGAAGAAAAGTAACAGAGAGCATAGAACGGCGTGACAGGAGGGTTGGGAGATCAATCAGTTTTAACCTGTCATGATAGGGTGGAAGAATTATATCGGGATCCCAATTGAGACTCCTAAGAGCAAACAGAAGAAACTGTTTTTGGACTGACTCAATACGATCCTCGTGAATAGCATAATATGGGTTCCAAATACAAGAGCCAAATTCTAAAATCGGACGAACAAGAGAAGTATATAGGAGTTTAGTGGTATAAGGTTCATTAAATTCCTTAGACCAACGCTTAACAAAGCCAAAAGTTTTTTTGCTTTATTTACTATTGAACAAATGTGATTATTATAAATAAGTTTAGGTTACATAAGGACACCTAGGTCATTAAAACAAAACTCTCTAACAAGGGTAATGTTATTTAAAGAATATGTTACTATAAGTGGTTCTCTGCGATGAAACGACATACATTTGCATTTTGACAAATTTAGATTAAGAAAATTTAGACAACACCATGTGTTAACGCCTAATTTGAATTCGTGGTATGTTGTATATTTTAAACCACAGAGGGCGCTAACATCGCACTCTCGCCTCTCCCTAGGTTTAAGCTTGAGTTGAGAGAGTGCAGTTAAAAAACTATTATCAACGCGTTCGCTACGGCACCCACCACCGTATTTAACGTTTTTTTTATACCATTCACACATAGTGTGAAATGGTGTTATCAGTTTGCCTGAAAGTTTGTAATACATTAAAGGAGCCATCGTAGACCCCATAAAGTATATATATTCTTGATCAGCTCGACGAGACGAATCGATCTAGCCATGTCCGTCTGTCCTTCTGTATGTTGTTGCGCATTTTTTGGTGACTAATTTTTATGCTATCCAGTTCAATAGTTCCAGTTTAATAGAGTATCAAGATTTATCCGCCACGCACACTTTTTGGGGTAGCCCCCATACAAACTCACCGCCCTCTTTGACTTTTTGTATAAATATCAACTTAATAATTGATATAGTAACTTAAAGTAGACGGATGGTTGACATATACATTAATGGGTGGGACCCGCCCATTATTTGGGCTAGCTCCCATACAAACCTACTGCCTACTTTTGACTTTTTGTAAGAAAACTTCTTTATTAATGTCAACATTAGGTTGAAATGCAATGTGGTGCCTTTTTATAGTCAGCCGCTTAACATACATAGACTAACGGGCGTGCCCCGCCCACTATTTGGGGTAGTTCCCATACAAACCTATGGTCCACTTTTGACTTTTTGTAAGAAAAACTTTTTTATGAAAGTCAATATTAGGTTGAAATGCGATATGGTGCCTTTTAAGAGGCAGCCGCTTTACATACATATACAAATGGGCGTGTTCCGCCCACTTTTTGAAGTAATCCCATATAAACCAACAGTTCACTTTTCTGCAATTGTATGGAAAGCGTCAATATCAACTTGAAATTCGATATGGCGGCATCTTCCACATCTACTACATCACTTCATACACATCTACTAGTGAGCGTGTACTACTCACCTTTTGGGGGCCCCTATTTAAACTCCCACTTTTATGTATTACAATACTATTTTAAGTTTGATGTGAATGGTATTAGAGCTTCGGATCAACCGAATTTAACGTTTTTTGTTGATTTGTATTTTATTTTAAATTCAAGTCTTTTTTTTAAAACTCGAATATTTAATAAACGGAGTGTGCAAATTTTAAAATGCATAAATTTATATTTTTAAAAATTAAATATTGTGTTCTAATTTGTGGTAGAGGTGCTCGGACGAGTGTTTTATTTTTCAGCATTTTTTTCATTTCACCAGACTGTTTTGCGATTTTTTTTTTATTAAGCTGTGCTGAGGAGCAGCAGCAACATTTCATTTCAACAGTCCTTCGGAGCTTGGATAGCGTTGACACGGATTTTTTAAGTTTGGTTTTTTTATAAAAAAGTTACGTAGAAAATAATTTTATTACTGGTTGCCATTTTTTTTTTTTATTTCCCCCTGAGTACGTTTTCTATATTCATCAATTTGCCACTTGCGTAATTTTTATTTCAATTTTGAGTGTTTTCACTATTTTTTCGTTTGAGTTTCCCACTCATTGAGTGATTTGCTTTTATATCTCTTTGAGTTTTTAAATTTCGCGGATTCTTGCCATCAATTTTGATTCGATAGTACAATAACCGAACATACAAACATACAAACATACATCGATAAGCGGCTTCGCTTTCGATTAATTGCAAAAAAAAAAAAGTAAGTAAAAGAATTAAAAAAGAAGCAGCGGCAGCTACAACTGCAATAATTTGCTTTAATATATTACATATGTTATATAAATACATATCTACATAAATTTGTGCAAGTGAGTTATTTTTTTGTTTGTGTGTTGTGTCGGCACTGTAATTTTTAAACTTTTCATACCCGGCTGCGTCCGACAAAAATAATTTCTTGTTTCTCATCGACGAGGGACAGAGAATAGCTAAGGTTAGTTCGCTGTTGGTCTTTTTTTTTAGAATTTGGATATATTCCCTTTTCTTTTCTTTTGTCTATCTGTCGACGGCAAGAACGTTCTATTTATTGTTTGTTGGAGCAATTCAGACAGGACATTTATTTTTTGTTACTTGTGTACAACAGCTGCTGCAATTACAACACGCCATGTAAGCGGCACAGCAACAAAGTGTTTGAAAGAAAAACACTTGCAAGCAAAAGAAAAAGCAGGGAGCTAATTTTATTTAAGCAAATATTTATATTTTGAAAATATTTGTGCTGCTGGGTTTCCTTTTTTAATTTATTGCTTGTTGTTGGTTTCTTTTTTTTGCCCTTGTGCCTTGTATGTACCGAGGTGCAAGGAGTGAACGTAAAGTTTTATTTTGATATAAAAAAAAAAACAATTTTTTTTTGTGTTCTCGAGATTTTTCAATTTTTTTTTTTATATTAATATTTTTTATTTAAAGTTTTAAATTGTATTTTTGAACAACTGGTTCTGAGTGAAAAGATTTTAAAAAAAAAATTATTGTTTTTAGCCGTTTTTTTTTTCTAAAAATATTATTTAATGGCTGCATATTGTTTTTAACAAGTTTTCCGTTTTGGTCTCATTTATTTGTTGTTTTTCGTCGATTGAGAAAAACAGATTTTTATTTATTTCCTTTTTTTATTATATACATTTGTTTTTCTCTCTTCTAACAATTTTATTTCATTTGTTTTCTGCCCTTTTAATTTACTTAAAAAAAAAAAAAATGGCTTTAGCAAAATTTAATCATTTTGTTGATGAAGTCTTAGACTTTCAAAAGAATCTAGAAAGAAATCTAGTTGAACGGTATGAGAATAAACGCGTTTTAGTGAATAGTCAACTTAAGGCATTGTTTAGTTTGGAAGCTGTAACTTCGGTGAATGGCGCGGCCATTAAAAAGTTACAGCGGGATAAACAATGCTCTTTCCAGTCTCCAGGCAGATAGCATTAGTATTGAGAATTGGGATGCTATTCTAGTGTTTTTTTGTTCTACCCACCTTCCAGATGCGACTTTAGCTCTGTGGGAACAATCCATTCAGGATAAAAGAGCTATTCCTAAATTGGAAGGAAATGGATGATTTTTTAACGAGCCGGTTTCAAACCCTCGAAACAGTGTCCACCTTCGCAATTCGTCGAAGTTGACTGCTGGTACCGGTTGAGCCAGAAAATTTATCTAATCCGATGTCCATGGTTAGAAGATGGCAGAAGTTGACAGCTCTTCACCATCATTTTTGTGTGCGCTGGAAAAATGAGTACTTAAAAGAACTCCAGCGTACAAATAAATGGAAGCATCCTCAAACTAATTTGGAGATCGGATGTATTGTGGCAGTGCGAGATGAGAATCTCCCCCCGAATGAATGGCGATTAGGCCGCATTCTGAAAACGTACGCAGGGAGGGATGGCAAAGTTAGAGTGACCGAAATAAGAACCGACCGTGGTGTAATTACGCGTCCTATTGTCAATATGACGAATAATAATCTGTAATTTGTTTTGAAACCATACGATTTTTTCTAGCATCAATATGGAGCAACCACAGATGCAGCATCAGCCAATCACTTGCCGCGTGTGTAAAGGTGCGGAGTTTTTGGCCATGCCGTTCGAGAGACGCCTGAGGAGCGTGCTATTGTATCGCCATTGCTCGTGTTTCCTTTGCCACGATCATGTATCGAAGGATTGCTGTGTGGAGTGTGGTGAGAGGCACAACAAGTTACTTCACGGAAGCCGAAACCCTTTTAGTTGTGCCAAAGCTCCAGCCTCTACTGGGCCGCAATCGTCTCCTCCGCGCCAGTCTACAGTTTTGACCATAGGTGACATGGAGAGAGAGCTATCTCCGGTTTTGGAGATAGATGAGAAAGTAGAGGTTGGATCAGCGGTGGCAGCAGAAGCACCTGGGTCGCCTATATCTACGGGGCCCATGTCGCCAATATCCTCACGGACTGAGCCTGATGAGCAGCGAAAGACGACAGGTGTCAGCCGGCAGAGAAAGCGGACAGCTGGACGCCACAGCGGCGCCACAGATTTTAAAAAGTGACCGGAGAATGTCGGTGTGGCGTCGCTCCCCTCCTATGCAGCGTTCACTACGCAGTATGATTGTTTTTAGGCCTACTGCTGTAGTGAAAATCATGATTCATGGAATAAGTTTTTTGGAACGTGTTCTTCTAGACCCCTGCATGCCCAACTCCACCATTTGCGCCTTGGCCTGAGGACCTCTCGGCTAGGGGCCTTTGAGCACTGTATGCTGGTGTTGCGGTCTCGGTTTGGTCCCAATAGCGAGCTGAAGGACGATGCGCGGGTCGAACGAGCAGTAAATCGTAGGCTACCCGAGACGTCTGCGGATGAAAAGCTGGCAGATGCATTTGAGGGCATCGTGTTGGCGGACAAGGAGTTCTGGCAATCCGGGCCAGTCCCCATCGTCCTCGGAGCAGAGGTCTATCAGTCTGCGATTCGTCCAGACCTATGGCGCAGCTATCCATCTTTGGATATATAGTTTTTGGAGTCGCAGAAAATTAAGTGGTGTAGCGCATTTTTTTTCTCCTTGTGTTTTATTTTAATACATTTTTTATTTCTCCAACTAAGTTAGAGCTATTTTTAATGAATATTTTGAAGTACATTTTTAAGAGTAATGAATTTAAATTGTATTGTTAAGAGTAATGGATTTGTTTTAAATTTTGCAGTGGAGCTGCAAGGCGGGCGGTAATGTTAACGCCTAATTTGAATTCGTGGTATGTTGTATATTTTAAACCACAGAGGGCGCTAACTATATATAATTTGTATTTTATTATACTCTTTATTATTCACAGATTAAATATATATTATTAAATTATTCAAAGAAGACAAACGCTGCTGCTGCTGGTTCAAAAGTTAGTGGATGACTCGTATTCCCCTCCAGTGACCATGTCATTAATGCGATATCAGGACGCGAAACTGCTTTTCGTCTTTAATATAGATGGCGGGTTTAAGACGATAGACTGAGACCGCTTTGTCTTTACCATTTATATTGATAATAAACACTCGATCATTTTCATGTCCAACAACCTCATATGGCCCAGTGTATGGCGGTTCAAGAGGTTGCTTCACCGCATCAACCCAGATGAAAACATGCGTACAGTCGTTGATGCCTTTCAACAAAAACAATTTGTTTTTGAGATGATGTGATGTTGGCGTTGACCGTATTTGTCGCATGTGTTGTCGAAATTTTGTTAGGAATGCTTTTGGATCAACCGGAGTGTCGATGTCGTCAAAGAGTTCGTTGGGTAGTCGAGTTGGTGCTCCATATAGCAACTATGCTGCGGATGTACGTATGTCCTCTTTGTAGCAAGTGCGTAAACCGAGGAGTACAGTGGGCAAAAGTTCTGGCCAAGATGTGTCTTTGTAGCACATTAAAGCAGCTTTGAACGATCTGTGCCAACGTTCGATGATACCATTGTATTGGGGGTGGTAAGCAGTGGTATGAGTGTGTTTGCCTCCACACATTTTTACGAGTTCTTTAAATAGTGCTGACTCAAACTGGGAACCTTGATCAGTTGTAACTGTTTTTGGCGGACCAAAGCGTGCAATCCAATGAGTCCAAAATACTTTTGCCACTGTTTCTCCCGATCCATGATCGAATCTGTTGTCTGGAACATCTATTTTTCTCAGGTCTTAACAGATTTGTTTGTAAATTTCTACTCGCTGGCATGGAAGACAGTTTCTGCACCTGTGTTGTGCGTCTTTGCTCATTGAGGGCCAGATGTACTTTTGGCTCATTTGTTGTAAGGTTGCTCTGCCGCTTGGATGCGAAAGGCCGTGAATCGATGCGAAAACTTGATGACGGAGACTCTCTGGAATGTACGGCCAATACAACTCGTCGAAACCGCAGTCTATTGTTACCTTATTGTCGTAGTGTATGTTGTGTGACGTGGTGCCCTGCAACAATTCCGTGAGTTGGAATTGTTGTAGGCATTGTTATTGCGCATAATCTCGATAGCGCGTCTGCTACAGCATTTTCTTCACTTTTAACATGTAGTATAGTGGTTGAAAATTGCGAAATATAATTAAGATGCCGCAGTTGACGAGGCGATGCCATAGCTAAGAAATCGTACCTCGGGTTGCGCGAACTGACATTTGCTGGTATTTATGCATAAGCCATGCGATTGTAGCGTTGCCAGTACGATTCGGAGGTGTTCCTCATGCTCCTCTGCTGTGCTAGACGTAATAAGAATATCGTCAATGTAACAAAAGACGAAATCCCGCCCGCGAAATATGTTGTCCATAAACCTTTGGAAAGTCTGCGTTGCATTTTTTAATCCAAAAGGCATGAGGCCAAATGGTGTGCAAACGGCTGTTTTCTTGATGTCGCATTCCACCATGGGTATCTGATAATATGCCCGTACCAGATCAAGCGTTATGAAAATTGTTTTTCCATGCAGTTGTTCCGCAAAATCATGTATATGACGGATTTTGTATCTGTCTGCTACTGTGGCAGCATTGAGCTTACGATAATCGCCGCAGGCACGCCATCCCCCTCCTTCTTGGCGACCATATGCAGTGGGCTAGACCAAGAGCTTTTTGAAGGTCGTAATATACCTTGTTCTATTCTTAATAGAACAAGGAATAGTTTCTCATCGGCCAGGCGCCGAGGTCGGTCTGCTACCGGGCTGCCATTCGATTCGATGTAATGACAAACCTCGTTGTTCCTGTGTGTAGACATAGTCGTCGGTCTTGTAACGTCGACGAATTGTTGAAGAATGCCTCGAAAATCAGTCATGCCTTGCACGGTAAATCGCTTTGTTTAGTAGATTGTTTAATCACAGAGCGTGGTATCACAGAGACCACCGAACCAGAATCAACGAGAAATCGAATGTGTGGTAAATGATCGTAAACATGTTGTCGACTTTCTTCCAACACAAAAGGTGGTTCGATGATTTAACTGGTTGCATCTTTGCTGCCGACCACCAGTGCGCAGGACGGCAGCTTTTTTAGTTTAAAGACTTGCAGCGGGGGCAATAAGCTTTATTCGCTTTATTGCCGAATTTCTGATGATAGAAGCAAAGAGCTGGCTTCGTGTCAATGCATGTTGCAACAGGTTCACGTGAACTGGAACGGTGGTGAGAAAGATCTTCTGATTTCAGATTTTTAACGTCGGTTTGAAGCTTATCGATCTTTTCGAAAAGTTCACGAACAGTATACATGAGATATTTCATAGCGAATGATGGACTAATGGTATTAATAGACTCGTCTGTATTTTTCGCTGCGTTTGCAGTTGATATCAAATAAGCAGTATTGGTGCCGCTGGAATCGAACATCCTGTCAGCGATTGTGGCGAGTTTGTCTAGATTAGCTTCATCGCAAACCGTAAGAAACGGTCGCACTGATATGGGCATCTCTGAAAGAAATAATGTACAGATTAATTGTTCGTTAGTCGTACCCGGAGCCAGACGACGCATGTGAATTTATCCAACAGACGGTTTTTCAACGTGTCGTACTTGTTGTTGACTGGTGAATTCGTTACTAAGTCTTCCACAGCAAGCTTCTTCCAGTTGCAATGAAACGAGATCGAATTTGTTGTTGGTACTTTTATTTCAGTATGCTGCACCGGTTGGTGCGCGGCAGCAGGAAGTTGTAGTGCTTGATTTGCCTACATTGTTTGCAACTGGCTTTGTTTCAGCTTTGTTTGCCTGCTCAGTTTCACTCATCCTGGAGTCACTGATAGCTTCGTCGTTTGCAAATAAAAGTTTTTTTTCGTGAAAGCCATCGCAACTCGTAGCGTTGTTTTTTCATTCACCAAATTCGTTATTTTTTAATTGTGTATGCAGCAATGCGTACGCGTTTGTGTATGTAAACGTTTACATGCGCGATACAGTCGTTCATACATATGTCGATGTATGTACATATGTGGGTGTGCTCGTCACTTTGCGAAAAATGCTGTGTGAATTTGGAAATGTTTTATTTTGTCTTTAATAATAAATCCGATCACGTCGGGGTCACCACTATAGCGATTATGTTGCTATTAGAATTTGTACTTTATTATACTCTTTATTATTCACAGATTAAATGTATATTATTATATTATTCAAAGAAGACGAACGCTGCTGATGCTGCTGGTTCAAAAATTAGTGGATGACTCGTATCGATTATTCGATTTATCGGTACGATCTTCTAGAGATGGTATTTCGGTTGCTACCGACAGGGGCGGCTGATACCGCCACATATCGCCTCGCACTCTCGCTTCACCATAGGTTTAAGCTGAGTTTAGTTGAGAGAGTGCAGTTCAAAAACTATTATCAACGCGTTCGCTACGGCACCCACCACCGTATTTAAAGTTTTTTTTTTGTATTTTATTTATAAACGGAGTGTGCAAATTTTAAGGTGCATAAATTTATATTTTTAAAAATTAAATATTGTATTCTAATTTGTTGTAGAGGTGCTCGGACGAGTGTTTTATTTTTCAGCATTTTTTTCGTTTTTTTTTTTTTTATTAAGTTGTGCTAAGGAGAGTTTAAGTCACCCTGCAATAAACTGTGCTGCGAAACCTCAGAATATGACAAGCATAATTAATGTATGGGCATGATTAATGTATGGGCATGATTAATAGACAAAGGAAGATCATTAATAAAAATGTTGAACAATATTGGACCTATGTGGCTCCCTTGGGGAACACCAGAACAGACAAAAATAATTTTAGACATACAATTGTTAAATAAAACTGTTTGTGTTCTATCGGATAAGTATGACTCAATCGAAGTAACAAGAGACGGAGGAAACCCTATTGCTTTTAATTTGAATAAAAGCTGCTTATGACACACACTATCAAAAGCATTACTGAAGTTTGTATAAATGACATCAGTTGGACAACTCGGCTCAAAACCATTATTTACAAAAGTGGAAAATTCTAAAAGATTAATTGTAATAGATTTTACTTTTCCTAACTGAATTTGCAGTTCAAACCAACCTTTATTGAGTCTTCCAGATTAAAATCGGCCTCCTTTAAAAGCTGAGGTCGCAGACTTCGCCGCGTTTAATGCGAAGCCGTAATGAGCGTGATCGTTTAGTATGGAAAAGAGCTGCTGCTGAGTTAAAAAAGTTGGTCTATGTAAAACGAAGTGAATTCTTTGATGGCATGCTTCGCAATGCAGACGGAATTGATGGCAGAGTAGCAAAGGCTCTTCCTGATGAAGCAATTATGTTTTTGGTACTACTCTTCAATACCATGATTCGCATCCACCACTTCCCATCTCAATGGAAGTGCGCTGTAATTATAATGATACCGAAACCTGGCAAACCAGAAAACCTTGTTGCGTCCTATAACCAATTAGTTTACTACCGACTTTCTCAAAAATATTTGAAAGAATTTTTCTTGGTGGGATGTTACCTGCTTTGACGTCCAGAGAGACTTGGTGTACCACAAGGCATGTAGTTGGTCATGTCCTTTATACTCTGTATACTGCTGATATGCTAGTTCCAGTAAATGGCTACATATGCTGGCGATACGGCCATACTTGCGAACTCTAACTGTCCAAACGAAGCTTCCCCTGACATATAAACCTACCTTGTATATTTTCAATGTTGGGCCAACCGCTGGTATATACGAGCCAATGGAGACCTTGTATGCTACTTATGTTTTAACTTTGAAAGGCGTTCAAACTGGCGTAAGCATATTCGAAAAACTGCAGCAGTTTGTTACGCTAAACCCAAGTAGTAAACTCCGTCTCGAAAGTACAATGCTTGTTTACAAGACAATTATTATGCCTACCTGGATGTAAGGTTTACAATTACGGGGAACTGTTGCTGCCACAAATATCAACCGAATACAAATACTTCAAAAAAGTTCTTGCGTAAAATCACTGATGCTCCTTGGTATATGCGCAATAAAATTTTGCACCGAGATTTGAGTCATAGAGCAGTTAAGCTTCCACAGCAGCAGATAAAATTATCGAAAGGCTTCGCATGTTAATCAAATAGTCGTTACAGGACTTAGACGGCTTCAAATATTTCACTCGAACGATCTTTAAAATAGGCATTAAGCCTTATTTACTTTTGTTAGTCATGTACATGTGCAAATTGTAATTGCCTGTATCAAAATTAGGTCATTTTTTTTTCTCTCGATTAGTATTTATTTATTCATCAATTTAAAACTTGTCCCCTTCAAAGTAATTCCCTCAGATATACTGCACTTATGCCAGCTCTTTTTCCTTGAAGCACTTCTGTTGTGCGCTGTTTGGTATGGTCTTGAGCTCATCCAGCGATGCGGTTTTTATCTCCATGATTTCATGCGCAAGTGCATCAAGTTCCCTTTGAACGTTACTTCAAAACTAAACCAACTTCCACTGAAAGTGAAAACAAATTCAATGAAATTTTAAAAAATCTGATTGAATATTTACTGAAAACGCAAAGTGAAAATGGGAGCACTGCAGTATATGATATAAAAGAAAAGAAGCAAAAAGTGGGGATTTTAATAGGGGCTACCCCAAAAAGTAGGCGGTACACACCCACTAGTAGTGTATAAAGCTATGAGATGCCACCATATCGAATTTCAAGTTCATATTGAAGTTTTCCATTCAAATGCATAAAAGTAAGCTGTGGGTTTGTATGGGACTACCTCAAAAACTGGGCGGAACACGCCCATTTGTATTTGTATATTGATCGGTTGTCCAAATTTCAAACCAATATATATTTAGAGCAATATAAAACCAAAATCATCATCAAGTGTTGAATAACATACCGCCGGAAATGTGAAAACAGTGTTCGATGCATAGTAAATAATATTAAACATTCAATTTTAATAGACCTATCTTAACAACGTTTTGTTCTGAAACCACATTACTGCAATAAGAACGAAGAACAAGAACTTAAAATCAAATTCTTTAAAAGCGCAATGACTAATTTATTGAATTAAAGAAAAAATTAAGAATAAAAGTTAAAAAGGTGGTAAAAAGAAAAAAAAACAATCGAAAATAAAGAGTAATGGAAACAGCTTCACACATTTGTAGTATAAACTGTTTGCGAATTATAAACGTATCGCGTACTGAATTCTAAATATTTTACGGCTGCAGTACAAAATGTGGGTTAGAATGTACTTCTGCTCGACTATATAATACACTAGTTGGTCCCTCGACGTTGTACGCGGCCCTCCACTTTCCCCTGCCACTCCTACGCACTGCCACTCCTTCCCGCTTCCCCACCTTCAACATGCTCCTTTACTCTACTACTCTACTACTCTACTCACTTCTTCTCCTTCTCCAATCACCACTAGGACTGCCACCATTCCTCTGCCCCTTTCCCTAGCTCTCCTTACTTTCCACCCCTTTTCCCTACCCCCTTCGATCCCAATAATATGTATTCAACATTTCATCCCTCTATCTTAAATGTTACCCAGATCGTTGCTGTCATTTCCTCTGCTACCCCTCCTTCCCAATGATCCCTTACTATTACTCCAATTCCCCTACCCCTCTTCCCACCTGTCAGAGATCATTAAAATCGGTCCAGCCGTTCTCGAGTTATAAAATTGTTCATACAAAAATACTAACATCGTGATTAATAAATTGGAGAGGGTTTTTTTTTGTATATCGGCAAAACCTCTGCTCCTAAAAGCATATACACACCAATTTGCACGGCGAACGGTTGGAAGGTGTATCTGCCTATAACGGACATACAAATATATATAAATATATAGATCACATTAGTTACATTTACGCTATATACTTTTAGGTGCGAATAAAGATTATTAAAGCTTCAGTTTCATCAGAGTAAACAATTTGGCTTGTTTATTTTTTAGTTTTATTTTGGAAATCGTACAACGACCTTCATGGCAACTCAAATGCCAAAAATGCGAAAGCAAAAGTGCAAAACGCATCGACACGTGCTTGTGAAACATGCACGGATTTCGATTTCAAACTTGGCACTGACTCGATGATATTATCTCCTGGGAATTGTTTTCAATTGTTTTCAATGTTTTCTCGTTTATTGTTATGATTGCATCTGTACTGCTTTGATAACGATTTTAGTTTAAATGCCCTCTGCTATGCACATGATTTCCCCTTTTTTACTATAATTTAAAAAAAATCAAAAGAATGCGATTTTGATAAGTGTATTGTTTTAAAAGAAATATTTTCTACGGTTGTATTGAAATTGATAATTACTTTTTGTTATATGTCTGTATGTTATATGTCATCTTATCGTCTTAGCGTTTGAAAATTTACCATACGTTAACGAGTTTTTAGAGACCCCCAGCGGTCTCAACTTTTATCGTCTTGTCACTTACTTATATTATATAAATTGAACTCTCTTCTCAGCCCTATTAGAAGCTTTAATATTTCTGTGGTTTATTGAGTACGGATACGGATTTTACTTACAGCAAACAATTTTAGAATTCTTGGCAAATTATAATGATTTGCGGGTAGTCCCAGAAGTAGCTGACCTAACGTCGGCTGGCGCTTGAAGTTTTTAAACAAGTCGTTTTTCTTAGAGATGTAGTTAAGAAAAGCTAAAAATAAACCACACGGGCTCAAATTGGGGGAGAGGGCTGGCCACTCCAAATCGCACCGTATTGAGATGAGGAGATCCGGAAAATGTTCCCTCAAAACAGCCATCGATGCTTTCGAATTGTGAGCCATTGCTCCGTCCTGTTGATACCAATTCACCAAGTCGTGGTCGATTTCACTGTCACCTCATTCTCTTCAAAAAAAAAAAAAAAAAAACCACGGTTCCTTTCCAGCTGAGTCTCAATTCTCGGGGATTGGTGTCATTCCAGTAGCTTTATCGCTGAAAAAAAACCATTGCGTTCTCTGAAACGTTTCCGAGTAGCGCCTCACATGCGTTCTTCCAAGAATTGAAATAGCGTTCGGAGAGTTCCTGCACAATTGCCAACTCGCATAACGCGGCGGCGATCGCAAGATTGCACCTTTCAATGTCTCAATATTCTCAGCTGATTTGATGGACCGAGGGACTAGTACTTCGTCTTATCACACTCGCAGTTTGTCTAAACGTAGTGACTCATATAACAATTGATTTCCGGTCCGAAACAGGGCCCAATGGGGCTACATTGAAGTGATTTCGGAAAGAGCGCTGGGTTGCGATCAGTGTTCATCCGTTCGAAAAATTCGCCCCGACGGTTAAGCCGAATAAATATGAAAATGAGTGTTCACAATACAGTTTTTCAATTTTAATACCTTAAGACAACATTGTGAAATTGCTTACTGATTCTCTGGATATTTTGTAAAAAAAACTCCATTGTAAGGAAAGAATTATAAAGAAAATCTTTAAATAATATATTTTGAAATGAATTTGTATTTCAAATATATTTGAGATTTATTATTTATTATGGTTCTTGTATTTAGAGTTTAAATTGAAAGGCTTATCAATTTTTTAAAGTATCAATCCGCTGACAATCAGTTCAATTGTACTAACATTGACTTAAAGTATGCAATTATTTGACAGACTTTCAACAAAAACCCATGTCAAAAACTTATTTATTGTGTGTCCAAACAAGAAGAAAAGCTACACTAACATCCAGAAAAACAAGTAGTTCAACTTAAATGACTGACATACTTCGGATGTGTGCACATCTCAGTGATGATCATGACACACGCAGACTGACAGTTGCCATGTGGCCGGGCTAAGTATCAACAACTCCTACTCCAACACTTCAAGCTGCTGGATGCATAGAAAATTCATCTATAGATAGTTGTATGTATCTATAGATACTTGTATGTATCGTACACACGTGTAAATTTGCAGATATCTACATATGAGTAATTGTATGTAAATGTGAATGTGAATATATTGTTTGTCATACTTTAAAAGTTTTTCCGCTATTTATATCAAGTCAGTTTAACTAAACCTCCGACGTTCTATAAAGCTCTGCCACTAACCACAACCGCCACGTACTTCATTCGCTTCCAGCTTGATGTTGTGCCTGCTTCACTGTTTTTGGCATCTTGTCAAGTATTCGTCACAATTTTATTTATTTTCTTTTTTTTTCTGTTACACTTTTCCTGCCCAACTTTACATTTTTCCATCCCTGTCTTCACCGCCATCACCATCAGCACCATCATCATCATCATGCTCGGATGATCAACGTTGTTGGCAACAGAGTTGCAACTTTCACCATATCTGCAAACAAAAAACTGTCAGTACTCCAATGTATTGTATACTTATATGTCTCGCTATCTGAATTTGCATATGTTTGTGAGTATTTTCCATATAAATTTTCGTTCGTTGACTATTTGTTTTATCTCGGATGGGATTTTTTGTTTTTCAAGTGCGCGTTTTTCTATTCCAAATAATCGTGTGGGCGTCTAACGAAACTTTTATTGACATAAAATGTAAATGGCGAAAGTAACGAAAACTTATTGAGTTGAAATTGAGCTCTGAGAGCAGCTGGTGGCATACGAGTATTTCTGTATGTCAAAATCAAAATAATGCAAGAAGCTAACATTGCTTTTGAAAAGGATACCTTGTGCAAAAAATATCTATTGTCTGTTTGTCTGGTATTTTTTGTGGTAAAAGTGGCAACATTTCTGTAAAATTAACTAATAAATAATCTATGTATGTAAAAATGGAAGTATGTATGTATATTCCCTATAGACTTCGAAACCGCTTAACCGATTTTGATCAAATTATGTGGAAATATTCAAAATAGTCCCATGGGTGATCCTATGAAGTTTCGTAGCGATTGGACAAGAAGAGGTGTAGAAGAATTGGAGGTAGAGTAAAGGAGCATGTGGAAGGTGAGGAAGGGGGAAGGAGTGGCAGGGTAAAGGGGGGGGCGTACAACGTCGCGGGGACCTACTAGTAACAAAACAATATTGATTATAGACAAAAATAATTCGGTGAGAAGCATAAGTTTTTTTACTGCCCTAAACACGCCGAGTGAAGGATCATCGAAAGAACATATTAATTAAAATCCAAATTTAATGGAATAATTTGCCCATACTCGTATGGATGTACACAACAACGAAACGATTATAAGAATTTGCTCCTATTTATTACATATATTCTGCATACTTAAAAGTAGTGGAATGTAAAATAAAAGTGAAAAAGGTAGCCAACACGTTTGTGAAATATACCTCAACTGTTGAACAAGTACATGGTACTGTTATATTTTAAAAGATCCAAAAAAGGTACACGCTTTTCAAGCGTTCTACGGCATTAAATATTTTTACTTTAGGAAATTACTGATGCAAGGAAATTCTGCCACATTTCTCTTCCAACTCTTAAAACTGTTTTCAAACTTTTTCGATGATTCGAGACTGGACCATTCTCGGTAGAGGACGCATCTGGAGAAGGTCGGTCGACGAGAGAAATGTTGCCCGGGTAAACGCAAGAAATGTTTGGAACTTTGAGTAATGGCCATAGAAGTGTCCCGAATACAGAACAACGATCTGCTGTATACGAAGACATTGGCTCCATGGGTTCCACGATATTCAAATGAGGTCAAAAAAGAGGCTATCATTAGTCCAATATTTCTTAAGAATTCTTCAAAGTAACAGGTAATGAAGCTTATATAATTATAAGTTAGACCCGGAAACAAAACCGCAGTCCATGCTGCGGAAGAGAAAAACGATTAAATCCACTTATTAAAGAAAGACAACATAAGTCAGCAACAAAAGCGATGGTATTTATTTACTTCAACAGAATAAGACTTGAATACTAGTCAGACAGTTGGTGTAAAATGGTATACTGAAGACTGCCTTCCAAAAGCTTTGGAAAACTTGTTGCAAAAGATGAACTGCATTGCTTCTTGTTACATCACAATAATGTCAACTTCATTCTGCTTAGAGAAGTATTAACTTTATTGCGGCCTCCGATATCGAAAAAATTTACCCACCACTATATAATTAAGAAGCTACATAAATACGAGTTTCGAGACTGTTTTGACTGGTGTATTTAGAAGCGAAAAATTTACTAATTTACTGATGAGCAAATTAATTTTTGTATATTTACATTGACACACCCGACTATGGAATTAAAGTTTACATAGAAATTCCAGTCTTTTTAGCAGCAGCAGCTCAAAAATGTTTATTAGTACGAAATGAATATAGAGTCGACTATAAAGTTACAGTTCATATCAATTAAATTCTTCATAGCCCATCCAAAAGTTTTATTTACTATTCAATAAAGTAGAAATGGTAGAGTTTAAGGTCCTCATTCCTGTACCTACAGGGTATATGAGATTTGTGGAATAGTATTTAGAACCCAATAGGAGCCTGGTAGACCCCATGAAGTATATATATTCTTCATCAGCAGCAAGATATAGACATGTCCGTCAGACAGTCTATATGAACATCGAGATGCCGAAAACTATAACAGATCAAGCGAAGTTTCTTATATTAATCCTAATAAATAAACCATATATAGGTCTATAATGGATCACTTTACTATATAGTTCCAATACAAATCTATAATTCTAAAGAAAATAATTATTCGCATCTTCACATGGGAAAATGGCCGTAGACATAGAACACAGAGCCTTATTTTGAAAGATACACATGAATTTATCTACTAGACAAAGGTAGCATTCATGTGGCGTTGGTTTAATACATCTCAGAAAAGTATATTCAAAGTACAATACAATGTCTATCTGACAAATCATATCACCATTTTGATTCCTTTATATTGAAATAACACGCACCTCAGAATCGAATAAAAAAAAGCAGCTGAATTAAGAGTTTAAAAGAAATCGATTGATTTAAAAAAGAAGAAGCAATTTCGTATAAAAAATATAGTTAACGTAAAAACGTAAAAAATGCGCCAAAAATACAAAATGAGTTCGAACGTAACATCCGCATATATAACAAAAAGTATTTTCTTATACCATTCGCAGATAGTGTGGAATGGTATTACCAGTTTGTCTGGAAGTTTGTAACGCATTAAAGGAGACATCGTAGACCCCATAAAGTATAAATATATTCTTGATCAGCTCCGTCTGGTGGTTGTTGCGCTTCTTTTAGGGTTCAATTTTTAATATATCCATTGGCATGGCAGGCCCACTTTTTAAGGTAGCCCCATACAAACCACCTGCGCACTTTTCACTTTTAAAAATGGACATGTTGGCTTCTTTTGGGCGAACGCTTCGCAATTGGCGTGAACCCCGTCTTCTGGGCTAGCACCATACACTTTTGACTTTTTGTATAAAAATATATGTACATATGTGCCCGGAGGATCATAGAAATTTTATGAAAAAAAAAATTTTTTTTTTGATACCTGCGCATACACCTGAGATGACGTGGGTACCCGACAGGCATTGGTGGGATAGTTTTACTTTCACTTTGATATATCTGCCAAAAAATACCGCCCCCTATTTTGTTGGTAGCTTGTACATATATGTTTCTTTATTTTCCAAATATAGAAATGTGTTCTTCCCCAAAAATGTTAGGTAGAAAATGTGTACATACGAAAACAAAACATAATTTATCATATCATTGGTGGTCGTTTCGTAGCACTTTGTGTTTACACGGATGAAATAAACAAGATAAACGGTGCATAAACAGGGAAATTATATAATTATAACAATCAGCAAAATTGTAAGATTCGTCGTCAGAAAGTTCTCACTGCTACCGTGCTGGAAGCTATTCTTGAAAAATGATCCGATGAAGATAGTGATGGAGAAGAGACTTTGGACGCCGTTTATATCATCACAATGTAATCCGATGCCGTCGATGTTGTTAGTGACAATGAGGATTTGGACGACAATGTTCAATGGTTGCGCGACGAACCGGAGCTTCCTCGTGAGATTGCCGGACAATTCGAAATTGTATGTGTGTACGTTGATGGGAACGAACACATGCCATCGGGCGGTGATGATTTTGATACAAATGCCGTAAATGAACCCGAAGTTGAACCAGGAGAAGAAAATGATACACCGTTGGCCGCAAAGTCTACTGGACGTGATCGTTATTGAACACCGAAATCAAGAGAGGCACTGAAGCGATCCCAAATCGATGAAGGAATGAAACCTAAATGATCTCGAATGCAAAATAAATAATTCGATCAGATTCCAAACGATGATTCGACCACTGCATACAAAGCGTTGTATGAATAGATTAGCACCGTGAATCCTATGCAGCTTAGGGTAATGTTCATTGATGAGGAGGTGTTGAAACTGTTGGAAAAACCAATATACTGTTCCAAAAACCAATATACTGCGGCCAACAATTACTCATCGTTCGTTACATCAATTAACGAAACGAAAACGATTTTGGACGTGTTGGACATTACCGGTTACCATACGTGGCCGCAAACACTGAACATCCCGTGGATGGAGTTGCACCAGGTAAAATGAAGACTAATTGATATATTTCCCTTAAACATAGTGGTTCATCAATAAACTCACATAAATTCCGATTTAAATGCATTTTTTTACTCCAAATGGACTGTCGGTTATTAAAATACCCATTTTCGTTAGATCTGATGTGACGGACAATGGTGTTGACATATCGCTGTTGACCTTATTCCATTGCATAGAGGACATCTGAAGGAATCTGGTAAGAGCGCGCGTTTCTGTTTTCCCGTTTTTTTTTTCAATATTTAGCAGCAATTTTCCCAAACATTTGCCGACAAAGAGAAAACCACGATTTTAATATATTTAATTTTTTTTTTTTTTTTTGTTGGTGGTCCATCCTTCCTGTTTACTTTAAATTTAATTTTACCGCGATATCTCGCACGTGGCCCGCGCTAGTATTTTTTAAGTGTTAACACTATCTTGAGTATTTAAATACCCAGTAGGCTGGAATGGGTTAAGCCAAGATCATCTTAAAATTCGATATGATGGTCGCTGCACACACATATGAACGCGTCCCGCCCATTTTTTGGAGTAGCCCCTATACAAACACCCCACTCATGTTAATGTTTTACAAGACGATTTGAAATTTCGTGTGGATGTTTTTTCTTTTTTTTTAAATAAATTTGCCATACGTTTTTCAAGTTATCCGGGTCTATGACTAGGGCAATTATATACGAAACAATTTTTTTTTTGTTTTTGTTTACTTTTGGAATGAGATACACACAACAGAGATCCAAATTAATGATTTCCTTGGAACAATTTCATAAACTTGGTTCGAGTTATTTTTGCACAATTGACCAAGAATATTGTATTAAATGTGATTATTACACAAATATTTAGGTATCCAGATTGTGTCCTTGTTCGAACATCTAAACCAAAAATGGTAAATGTCATATGAAAAATTAGACTTTTTTTGTTGTTTTTTTACATTTTAAACTAAATTTTCATTCTACTTCCGCTTCCGGCCTATTAACAGGAATTTCCGTCAAAAGATATGAAAAAAAAAATACAATTAAGTTTTTTTCTATGAACTGAAATCGATGCATGATTTAGGAAATTGCAAAACTATGCAAGGCAAAATCAAACAAAAAACGATAAAAGACAAAAAACAAAAACAAAATAGAACTAAAGTTTTGATTAAGTTGAACTGACAACATAAGATCCTACCATTTACTTGTGCCATATATGTATTCATTTAAGTATTAAGTATATTTTAGTTTATTTGGTGGCTTTCTGTTCTGTAATAAGTGATGCTTCCGTCCATAAGAAGCCTCCATACTGAATTTCAAGTTGATATTGACTGAAATAAAATAGTTTTTGGGATCACCGATGCTCCCTTCAATGCATTACAAGCTCCGTAACAAAATTACAATACTGTTCACATTATGTGTGAAGAGTATACAAATTTAAGTAAGATTTTGTCATGGATCTTTATCTACATTCTGTCAAAAAGTAGTGAAAATTGGTCAGTAAAACGCAAGTAATGTATCGCTTTCAAAGTAATTTATATGGAACTAGAGACGAACTTCCGAAATAATACATTTATATCAACGAAAAATCCAATCATCTAAAATATTTCTTAAACGCATTTTTCGGAATCGACTTTAGTTTTCGCCACGTCTATGCCGTCTATGTCATTTATGTCGTCTATCAACTGAAAACAGGTGCCTCGAAGTGGTGATTTTAGTTTTAGAAATATAAAGAAACCGGGCGGAGCCCTAACAGGTGAATACCATGGTTGATCGATGACATTGGTTGAGTTTTTGGTCAGAAATTCGTTCACAATGATATTCTTGTAAAATGGCGTTGTCGTAGTGCTAAATCCAAAAGTTTTCTTTCCTTTTTGACGAATTTGCTTTTTAAATAGCCGAATAGCGCTCAAACAATATTCTTTATTTACTGGCTGATTTTCTGACAAGAATTCCGAGTGCTCAACAACGCGAAAATCAATGAGAACCGTCAACATTGCCCTGACTTTTGATCGAGTTTGACGTGTTTTTTTCGGTTTCGGCTCAGTTGGAAGACCAAACTCCTCAGCCCATGTAATATCACCAGTTACAATGCGTATTATGAATGTAGAGTCGAAATGGATTCGTTCTACCATGTCTACAAAGATCTTTACGCGAGCTTTTGAAGAAAATTAACAAAAATTAGTAAAAGTAGTAAAACACAATTGAGATGAACTGACAAAATCGAGCAAAATCGTAAACAAAATAAATGACAGATGGCGCTAAAACCCAAGCACATATGGAGGAATTTGGACAATGTCTTTAAACGGGCTTTTGAAATGATCATTTCTCGATACTTTTATCACAGAATGTATAACTCTACCTCTGGAGGGTGGAGAGTTTGCCTAAAGCGAGCTAATAGCAGAGTTCGATGGACACCATTTCATAGTAAACTTCCCACCATACTCGTTACCCAAGTCATCGAGTTTTTCTTTGAAAAATATAAGTGGAAATTCAAGAAATATATATTTATATATTATCGATTAACGACTAATGATTACAGATGCACAGAAATCACTGAAACTATGGAGAAGTGACTTCTCTAACCTGCTTTAGGTGCTGAAGAGAACAATACTGCCGATAGAAATGCATTTCTAGAACCACCAATTGATGATGCCTTTCTTGTAGAGCCACCGGATTATAACGAGGTCGACTCATTAATTAAAAACTTAGTTATTCAAGACCGGTGGCGAAGAGTTGGTAATGCGTATGCACCAACTCTTATGCAAAATATGGTCAATGAATGCATGTCCAACGATTGTCCTATCTTCACGATAGGAGACCGCGCTGTCTGCGCGAACTACCGGGGAATAAGTCTATATGTCTATAATCAATAGGTTATAAAATTCTGAACCGCGTCTTGTTAAACGGTTGGAGATGGCACACGTACTCAATGATAAGATATTAGCAGTGTGGAATCAGGCTATGTCTGTCTGTCTGTCTGTCAGTTACTTCTTCACGCCTAAACTGCTGCACCAATTTTTTATGAATTTTGGTATAGAGACAGATGGGACCTTGGAGAAGGACATTGTCGCGAAAACAAAAGTTGAAATAGAGGATGCAAGTTTGTATGGGGAACCACTGGTTTCTCAGGTTAGGGATATAATAATTCATAATATCTATACCTATGGTAACAAATAAAGAATGTTTTTGCGTTTTTTACCAATCAAGGTAAAATAAGGGATGCCTAAATGTCAAATAAGTCCTTTCTGACTTGAAGTAAGTAGAAAATTCTTAAATAATTCTCTGAGAGGAGAAAGAAAACATGAGAGCAAAATAAAATGTTTGCTCTCAGCTCTCTCTTTATATCTCTCACTCTCTCTTCGTTCCGACAGAAAATGGGAAAAGTAATGGGTTGTGATTCGGCAACTCAATGTGTCGGGTGCATGTTCGCCGAAGTAGGTAAGACGATGTCAATTCTCAATGCTTTTCCATGTGTCATGGTTCGATACCAGTTTCCCTCCACCAAAGAATATATTTATAAACCGTACAAAAAAAATTAAATTAAAATTTTGTAAAAATAGATAAAAAATGCAAGGACCTTTTGTACTCCAATCAATTAAATTTTTTCTTAAATCAAGCTCAGTAGAGCCTGAAGATGGCTAAATTTAATAATTTCAGGTTTGAAAAAATGTTCTTCAACCAAGAATTTTTTAGTTCGTTCAAGAAATCCGTACTCGTCATACCATTGGTGCCACTATGGATCAATTCAAGTACGAAAATCCTGCATTTTTTATCAGTGTATATATCTATTGAAAATCCTTCATAAATATAAAAACGCCACCGGGAAAAATAAAGACCACTTAAAAGGGCCGCGAACAACGTAGCGGATACCAGCTAGTTCAATATAAAATTCAAATCTAATGACTTTATTAATTATTCTGCTTACAACCATTAAGATTTTATGGATCAGATAGATCGGATGTCAATATTCCTTCTCTCTGGTGCAATTATATCCGAACCCAAATAAGCAAAATATGCGAACTCATATGTTCGAGTGTAGGGCATTAAAACATTTGTTGAAGCCAAAGCGGAAACCATGAAACACATCGTAACAAAGAACCAAACAAACCAAATACAGGCCAGCCGTTGGCAAACGAATACACCAACAGACAGACAGACAGACGGACATACTGACGGCCAGACAAGCAGACAGACTGAATTGCAGCTAATACCATTTTTATGAGCACCGATTTAAAACTTTTTCCACAAACAGAATGCGCTGCGGCTTCGATTGCAATGGCGATTCGATCGTCAGTCGTTTTGTTTTTTTTTTTGTTTTTTCTGGGTTTTCAATATGGAGTCAAATGTGTGCATCCGCCACAAAGCAAGCCAAAAGTGAAATGAAGGAAGCCAAGCGGATGAACGGGCCAATGAATGCATGAATGAATGATGGAATGAATTAGCGAGGAGCGGGCAAACGCAAAAGGCCTGCGGAAAATTTTGAAAATCATTTGGCTGCGGTTCGACAACGAGACCGACGACAAATCAAAATACAAATCTGACTTTTTACTTTCGGGACTTGGTCACGTTACCAATGTGGCTGCCGACAGCTGCTGTATCGAGTTGGGTTGGGGCAAATCGAATCGAATGGATTTGATCGTCCTGGCCGTACGCCAACATTTAATTTAGAAGCATTTATTTGGATGGCATGCAATGCATTTGTTTGAATTAATTTCTAGTCTTGAAAAACTTTATGAAATTCGGGCAAAGAGCAACGCCTTTTATTTCGGTTTCATAAACTGAAGAAACCATGCGCTAACGGCTAAAAGTAGGCAGTGCGTTCTACTGTTTTCAATGTCACACAACTGTCCCAAAATTGAGCAGTTCTGCTACTTCTGCTTCTGTTTCCGTTGTAATAGGTAAGCATTTTCAAGACATTTTGACATATAAAACTGTCTGACAGACAGTTTTGTTACGAATCCTTCGTCAATCCACCCGGCTTCCCGTCCGTCACGCTGTAAATTCAGACATCTAATTGCTACTAGCTAAAGGCATTTTGCGCTTCAGTTTGCGACACGAAACTCTTGTCATCTGTTTCAGTAGGACATGTGTCTATCTATCTGTCTGTCGTTCTCTGTCCTCCTTCATAGTCACTTTATTCATGTTAATACAAACATAAATAATCCAATTAATGTACATGGTACACACTCGTCAAGGGATAATAGCCGACTGGATATGATGAAAACTTTATGCGCTTACGTCGACTAATTGGTTCTGAAAAGGTTGAAAAGTTAGGCGTGGGAAATCCTTCACCATTAGCTATATAATACAATTATACAGAACAAACGAGGTGGTTGTATACGAAATGTTTGGCAGTAAGTTTCAAATTCATAATTTAATTTTGGATATTAAAGAGCAAACAATTGGCATCATCAAAAGCTGAGATAACGTAATAAATGATTTTTTTTTTTTAATATTGTCTTTAGACTAGAAACATAGAATCCATTTCCTCAATGTAATATATTAGGAGTATGATAATTACAATTTTTTTTTTAATTCAACATACCTCAGCGAAATAAGTATATGTGCATGGTTAATCTCGAAAATAAAAGAAGTAAGATGTCATATAAAAGATCAAACCACAAGGGCTACGCGTTGAGCCTCTGAGAGAAATTATGGAAAATGCCATCAGTTTGACTTTATTTTTAAAAATCCTTCCGCAGAAAGTCCTTCTAAGTTCAGCACATATAATTCACAACAGATGAAAAAAAAACCAAGAAACTTCGGTTAAATCAAAGCACTAATACAATTCACACGACATTACAAATCGATTTGTAAAACATAAACATTCATGTTGGGTTTAACTCGTATAGAGATACCCGCAAAAGCTCCAATTTTTTCCACACGACTTCATTCAATTAGTAAAAAAAAGTTCTGTCGATTGTTCTTAAGAATGCTCCGCACGAAAAAGTTTAGCTAAATGACGAACGTTTAATTACATATTACAATCGATTACAACCATCCATATGAAAAATATAAATATATCGTCACAAAATTGATATCAGAAGTTTTGGAAGCTGGCTTTCGTCACTTGGTTTTTACCTAGTCAAGAGGTTTTTTTATTTGATATCAGTCATTTTAATAGAGAAGATAAATAAAGTGCTTGGATAAAACTTTATATGAAACCTGTATCTTGCTTAAAGCTTCTTATATGAACCATAGATTTGTGGGGGGCTATATTTTTAAGCGGTCCTTCCTGAATATATTCGGGACATTTCAATCGAATTGATGAAAAATTACAATAAATTCATTTCAAAATAAAAACAATAGGGGCTATCCCTTAGAATGTTGTTTTCATACATTTCATCTGAAGATTGAAAAGGAGAGTCTTAATATCCATACTTGAAGTCTCTATCTCTTATAGTCTCCGAGATATTTTCGTTCAAGCAGACTACCGGGCGAACAGACGGACAGCTCTATATTAACATGCCTTTCAATGCTGATTAAGAATATATATAATTTATGGGGTCCTTCTGCCTGTTAAATAGATTTGTGCGTACTTAATATACCTTTGATCTTATGTGACAGGATATAAAACAGACATTTTGTTTTTATATAATCAATGGTCTCCATATTCGACAAAATCGCAAAATGAATTTTTCAAAATTTACGGACATGGCTATATCGACTCGCCTCGTCGAGTTGATCAAGAATATATACACTTTATGGGGACTATGATGCCTACTTTAATTCGTTACAAACTTTCAGACAAACTGATAATACCATTTCACACAATATGTGAATGGTATAAAAAAGAAAAATTGAAATTACAGCACTTTTAAATAGTAACACTTCGAGCGCCTACCCCTGTATTTATGCCATTGTTATTGGTTTGTATAGTTTTTCTCTCTGAGAATATCATTGGAACCGACTGCTTTATACACAAACATGTAACAACAGGCGGTTGGCAATTTCTTAGTCTCTCGCGCTCTAACGCATCATCGTTAAAGAAACAGATAATAGAAGATATAGTTCGCCCATTGTGGATTAATGTAAAGCGACGTAGTTGTTCTGTTCCTACAATGAATAAAGCGTTAGAGCGAGACAGAGATAGAGTGTTAGACAAGTGACCGCACCTCGTGGTGTTGCCTGGGTATCAATTTAGCTTATCTACCATGAATTGGGAGCGAATTCGAGCGGCGTAATTTTGTAAGTGCTACAGGGTATTTAACTGTGGGGCAAGCTCAATTCCAACATTTTTACTTGTTTAAAATACACTGCATACAAATGGTGAATCCAAATATGTTTGACATAAAGTTTCAATAATAATAGGTGATATTGTATATATTGTATAAATTGTACGCTTATATCAGTAAATATTAAAGGACTTAACTGTTTAGCATGGTGGCTAAAGTTCAAGAGGAAGTGGGTTCAACACCCACTCGATGGAAAATGTCTTCAATTTTTAATTTAATTACAAATTGTGTTATAATAGAGTTTGTTAAATCTAAGCATCGTTTCAATAATTTAACTAAGCCCCAGTGGTACCGAGCAAAAAGGGCAAGGGAGGAGAGTATTAAAGTTACACATTTATTTCTACTAAATTCCATCTTCAATGTATTCGTAAATACATATAAGTATTTATTTATAGGATATACGCATTCATCCAACTCTCGGCACACCCATAACCATTTCATTGGCCAAGTGTTTAAATGACTTTCAGATTTTCCACAATGATTCGAGTAAATGTGTTACTAAAGTGTTCATGAATTGATATACGACTGTGTCTGACTGTATATTTGGTTAAATCGACACTAATTTGTGCATTGTTTTATTAATGATGTTGTTTCTTAATAAAGTTTCCTGTCTTCGTTCTTGTAGTTAAATCTATTTACAAGTTAATTTATCATTTCGTAAATTGGAAGGTGTCCTTGGCATTGCATGGATATCATTTGCTTTTCATTATTGTTAGTATGTATCAGAATAAAATATAATAAGCTACAATTTCAACCAAAGAAATAAGTGCAAAATTGAATTAGACCAATTATCTTTTGAAAATAACATTCAGAGAGACGCACGGACAAAGCTACATCTATAGCCTCGTTGCGCTGTTTTCAGACGTCTTCTTCAGAGTTTAATAAAAACATCTTGATGCATTATTCCACCATAAGATATTAGTTGAGAGCAGCTGAGAGAGAGTAAATTTAGATTTGCTCTCAGAGATTTATACACGAATTTTCTACTTCAAGTCAAAAAGCACTTAAATTTTATTCTGAGACTTTTGTATTTGATTTAGCTACAGGTTTATTCTTAGAATTCCATTTGTATACTTATTTGAAGAATTTTATACTTATTCTAAGGATTTCTGCACTTGATTAATAAATCGAATAAGAAGAATTGAGATTAAGTCAGTACGAATCGTGCTTAAAATTATAAGTACGCTTTCGGCCAAAATCAAGAATTTCAACATCAATTTAGAATGCCATTTTCTCTGTATTGACGATAAACTGAAAAGAAAAAGATATTTCTATGTAAGTACTATCTAAATTTAAAAGTCTCATGGAGCAACAAGAATTACAAGTCGTATCTGGCAAACATTAACTGCAAAGCAAAACAATGTCAACCGAATTCTATTTAGGATACGAATTTGTTTTATATGCTACTCTATTCGGAAAGCCAGAAAGATTTAACAATATGCGATATACTTGCACACATACGTACATATGTATATGTATATGTATGTAAATACATATTAGAAAACAAAAAAAAAAAACAAATAGAAAATCTGGCTCAGTTTATTTGGCAACTTTTTCTATTTAGTTCTTTTTTTTTTGCATTTTTCCTATGCAGAAGAAAATTTTGAAATACAACTTGAAAATGCTGTGAACATGTTGGGAAATGTGCGGTTCGAGTGAATTTGTGTGTGCTGTGTAAGTTTTTTGTCACTGTTTGTACCTAGCTCCATTCATTTTCGTCCATTTTTTTGAACTGTTGACGAAGGTCAGAACAAGTTACTAATGATGACAAATGAACGAAAAGTTTTTTTTCGATATTCGACAGAGATGTGAGAAAGAAGTTACTCGACAAATGAAAACCAACAAAGAATAAAATGTATTTAAATTTTTCGGTTTCGAGTCAAACTTTTTACTATATGGGGTTCTTTGCTTCATCAGAAATGCAAATTTTCAATAGTTTAAAACTTTCGATAAATGAAAAGAGTTCAATTTTGTTGCAAGAAAGCAAACTCGTTCCGTTGAGCTTAAATTTAGTATCTGCTGTCGTTTATCATTGATAAAGTGAGGAAGAGAATGCAATAAAACAGAACAAAAGGAGCCACAATACACACAGACACAAAAGGACATGCGAGTGGAAAGGGCGCTTGAGAGCAGCAACTGCAACAAAAAAAATAATTTCCGCTTCCGGCTACGTTCAGAAATAATTCAACATTATATGGCGCGCTTTGTGTTATTTCTTTCGCTTTCCTTTCTCGCTAAAAGAAAGTTAAAAACGAGATTCGCTACCTTTACAAAATTTACAAAATGAATGCTTTGTATCTGCTCTGCCTTTTCCTGTCGGTTCCCACAATTCCCCCTGCTCAGCACGCCCCTGTACTCTTTTAAAAACTTCATATAGAATAATTTCATCGAGCGACTGCATGTAGATGGGCATTATGTATTTTAAAAGGTTTCCTCTCTGTTGATAAAATTGTCGACTCACCTGGCAATTTCCTATACATTTTTCATACATTCACCTTTTGTGAAAATGATTTAGCGATGCGCATCGATGGGCAAGATTGTGACTCAAGACGCAAAGTACAAGGATAGTTCAATATGTTTCTTTAAATTCATTAAATAAGTTATTGAGGTAGATTTCAAATTTTGTTTAAAAGAGAACCATCTGTCGAAAGACTTATAGTTTCACCTATATTCTTTGTGACACAGCTTCAAAAGCTTTTAAGCGTAACAGCGTCAAGTATAAACAGTTGTGCAAATTTATGTGACAATTAGGTACCACCAAGGTGAGCGCAAGACTAGTGCAAGAGTTGCAGCAGTGAATTTCGAGATTTGAAATTACTTGGAATTGGCACTATGAAATTCATATGCTCAAGGACTGGTATATCGCGAAATTGTCCTGAAAGTGAAATACGGACCATTTTAACAAAACCAATTCCGAACAATTTAGTTGGATTCGAAAACCAGAGCTCGGCGGATAGTTCAGCTATTTCTTTAACTACGAACAATAAATATTTAGATTATACTTAGATTTACGCTGTACTTCGTTTATGAAGTTTTTGTTTTATATGTGACGTTTGGAATAGATAAGTACATTGATAATGTCTAACTTTGTGCCGGGTAAAGTGTTTGTGCGGGGAATTTTACTTCATTATATTAACATGAAAAAAAGCGCTGCTGAACGCCATCGAATTTTAATGGAAGTATATGGAGTGCATTCTCTAGCTGAGCAAATGTGTCGGAAGTGGTTTGATCGGTTTAAAAGAGTGATTTTGACCTGGATAGCCTAAAATTGCAAAGATGAAGACTCATTGCTAGATGAAGATCCATGTGAAACGCATAAAGAATTAGCTGAATTATTGTTAGTTGACAATTGAAACCAAGAGACATGGAAAGGCGGTTTTTCATCTGTGAAGTGATGCTTGAACGAAAGAAAAGGAAGGAAGTTTTGCATCGAATTGTGATTGGCAATGAAAAGTTGATCCATTACGACAATCCCAAATACAAAATGTCATGGGTTGAACCCAAACAACCATTAACATCAACGTCGAATAAAAATACCCATGAATCCAAGCTTACACTCTGTATGTGGTGGGATCAGCGTGGTGTGATTTGCTATGAGCTGCTCAAACGGAATGAAACAATTACGGTGAACCGAAATCGACTGACGCACATTAAAGGAAAAACGATCAGAAAATGCGATAGACATGACCATATTATAATCCACCACGATAATGCTCCTCCATTCCGCGAAAAACGTCACATTCTACATCGAAATGGGAGGTGCTATCCCACCAGCCGTACTCTTCAGATATTGGTCCATTTGATCACCACCTATTTCGATCGTGGACCCATGTTCTGTCTGAAGAACGCTTTATGTGGATTGTGTATAAAGATGAGTCGTTCTTCCGACGCGGAATCCGTATGCTGCAAGAAATATATGAAAAACTAGTAGCTAGCGATAATACTTTGAATAACCCACTTTGTAACCACTTTTGCACAATAAAGCCTCAATTTTTGAAAATAAATTAATGTTAAAAAATTAATTCGAACACCCAATAAATTGATTTTGATATATCACAAATTCTACCTAGTTGCTACATCTACTGGCGGCTTTCTGGCTGGTAAATTCCTTTCGATATTTCATTAATATGCAGTGAATAAGGTGCAGCAGTAAGAGGCATACAAACTGCTATGAGTCATTTTTCACTCGCTGTGAAAAAGTCTTATCTTAAACTATTTAAAACTAGTAGGATCAGTCAATGAGGCTGTATTCATGTGGACCGTGAGGATGAACAGTTTTTATTTGGTGCGCTGGACAAGTCTGTAAACCATGCGTGCGTGGGTGACTGTGTATCGTATGAGTGTATGAAGGTGTGTGTATTAGGTGTAAATGGTAGGGTAGGTATGAAATGTGTTAGATTCAAACTACGTGGCATATCCAGAAAGTAAGTGTACTGAATTTTTGAGGGTACATGATGTAAGCTATTTTTCGACATAGTCACCATTCCTCTCTATGCAGATGGTGAAGCAGGGTATCAATTTGTTGATGCCGTCCTCGTAGTAGTTTCCGAGGGTTTCTGTGATTGTTTCGTGTAGTAGAGATCTGGAGATTAGCGGAAACATCGCAGAAGGTTCATCCACAACAATCTTCGATCGTCACGGAGCGCATTTTCGATTTTTTCCACAATTTCGTCAGTCACAATTGAAGGTCTTCCGCTCCTCTGATCATCATGCACAGACGTACGACCGTTCTCAACGTCAACAGTTCTCAACGTACTGACCTCGAACCGGTCTCGTTGCAAAGAGGAGAAGTCAGGCTACACTGCAGTGTTCCCAACAGTACACATACTTTCTGGATATGCCTCGTACGTGTAAAGTTGACCCAACCCTAATCGTAAATCGCAGTTATGTTTGGTCAGACTATTTTTGCGAAATAATAAGTTTAAATATCGGAGTCGTGAACACTCGTGTTAAAACACTGAAATGCTAGGCTTAATAGAGAATCTGGCAAGCGACGCGTAGGGTATCACGAACACGTAACAAAACACTAGGCTTAACAGAAAATCTGGCAAGCCGTAAACACCCGCGACGCGTAGGGTATCACGAACACTAGGCAGGCTTAATAGAAAATCTACAAGCCGCAACGCGAAAGAAAACACTAGAACACTTTGCCCCCACAGAAAATCTGGAGAACGTACTTGTTTACCTTTCACTCGCGTTTGTACGACTTGAGCCGCTGCTCGGCACTGACTGAGTCGCTCTGCTGTTTTGTTCTTCCTTATATAGTCCTTGCTCGCCGACGTTTGTCACTGTCAAAGCCCTGCATCTATGTGGAGGCTTACAACTTACTATACGGGACATTTGGAATGAAACATATGTTGATACTTAGTGTTCATTACCATTACCTAGGTAGGAACGTTCTGCTATGAAACACTACTGCAGGGTGGGCTTCAATCATCATATTATAGTAAGGTTTTCAAATAATATAGTGTTTAATTCATTAAATTAAAATAAATTCATTTTATTTTGCCTTCATGGCTTAATAAGGAACTATTATATGCTTGTGGAGAATGTCCATTAGGTCACAATGAAATAAAAATTCATCGTTTCATGCTGTCTTTGAATTTTCAAGTCAAACCAAATCGAATTCAGACGAGCAATTCTCAACCTTGTCCTGCGGTTTGAGGCCATGCTGTGCGATTTGTGGCGTTTTTTGGCTTCTGTGCATTTGACATGTTTTTAATGAACAAGAAGTTTTAATTTAATTAATTTGAAATATTTACTAATGCGCTATTGCTGGTATCGTCTCTAGACATCTATTACGTCAAAATGATAATAGGCTGGCGTTTGGCTGTTTGCGGTTCGAATTTGACTAACAACGAACGCTGCTCCAGAGCTCAATTTCCACTTCTCTTCACAACTTTGTATAACTTCATAACGATGTAAACAGTGATTTAAAGGCACATAATATATTGAAATTAAGGAAATTGTCTACACATTTTTTTTATTAATATCTTAACATTTTATTTATCAGTTTTAATATCAGCTAATTGTAAATCACATTGATAAGAGTAAAACTATTTTAATTTTTTTTTTTATCTTTTAATTCAACAAATTTCTCTTCTTCCACTGGTCGAAATTCGACCTTTTGTCTTAAAAGTGCCCAATAATGAGAATAACAGTAGTACATTAGAGTCACGGAAACCCCTTTCGCTTTCAAATCAGGGCCGCTAAAAAAGAGAGCGGCAAAATGTGATCATGTATCTGTGTGCAGTATTTTTGCAATGTGTACAGCCACTCTCTATTGCACTGCTATGGATGACCGCACCTGCACGAAATATCCAAATTTCATTCTTAAAATTAAGTTTTATGAATAAAATTTTTATATTTTTGGGGTGAAAGCGTCTTCAGCGACACCCCGATTAATTTGAAAGCAGCCAGGCTGCTTGCAAATTATAATATGTGATTTATGTATAAAGATGGTTAAAACTTTTAAACGTCCAAAATATTCAAAGATTTTGGAAAAATATATATTACGCACAACAATCACAACCGTTCCAACACAAAAATTCATATGTTAAGTTTTAAATTTGTACTGAACTATTTATTATTATATGTATTTGTATATAGATTTATGCTCTCTTTGAGCATTTTATTTGCAATTATGCATTGCAATAATTAATGCGCAGTTATGCAATTAATTACTGCACAGTTATAAAAGAATACTTGTTGATTTTTTATTCACCCACTCGTCGATTTTTTGTTTTTTAATTTGTATCTGATTCTTCTTCTTTTAAAATTTTACAAACAAAGTATCACAAACATAATCAACTGACGCTCGCCAACATGTTGGCAAGTGCGCCCACAACAGTTACGACCTGTTACGACCTAACGCCATGTTTCACAATGTGCATCTACCATTTGAGCACGACAAAGATAGAGAGTAATATTTTCACTATTCTGCCAACTAAAAACAATGTGAATCGATAGGAACAAAAAAGATCGCAGCTATGCGAAATACTCTACTTTATATTGTTCTAACATTAGCTAAACGTTAAATTGCATAGAAAGAAGTAAATAAGGAAATGGATGAATCGAATTCCTCTTTCTCAATGTTTGTTTACAGTGGCGCCAGAGCAAAACTGCACGTTTTCGTGTGTTGCTTATTCCTATGCCGTCGCTTACTTTTTTGTTGAGATTTTTGTAGCAAATTGAGAAACTTAAGTTCGGGAGAGATAAACCAATAATCTTACCTGGTTTTTACCTTCTTTAGACGCAATGCTTTAGAACAAAAAATTACATTCTTCCCTGTTCCTCTTCACAACCCTTTTTTAACCCTTTTTTAAAAATATGTTATGTTTAAGAGAGTTAAAATGGGTATTAACTATTTGCAGTTGCCTATTTATATAAGTATATAGATAATAAAATAATTTGTCTGACTTTCTTCCAGCATTGACGCACTGTGCAATGTAGTAATTAGTTTTCTTTGCTTCCTTTCTTTTTCTTTTTTGCATCTTGTCAGCATCTTTTTGAGGTCTTCAAGTTTGCCAAAGTTTGTGAAACCGTGAAAATTTAAATATCGATTTTCGCGACGACTCTTTTTCGTTTAATTTTACGAGTAGTGTTTTCTTTTACGAATTTCCAAACGCCCGCTCTGTCAAATTTCGCACAATTTTCGATGTTTTTCCCCAACAAGTTTTAATTCTCATGGCTGATACCAGCGCTCCTTTAGCTCCACACCTTGATGCAAAATGACACAGTTCATTAACACGCGATACCAAGGTATCTCAGTTTTTTGGATAAAACATTGCTTCTTCGCAAAATAATTTAATAATCGCGCATAAATTATGTTACACGTAAAGCGATTTTACTGCTTTTCAATTAACTGCATAAATTAAAAGGTTACCTGGCGGTGAGACAAAACGGATTATAAGGGTTGAGGAGCGAAAAGATGAAAAGCATTGAACGCGTCGCAGCTATAGTCATAAATCACAGGATATTAAATTAGGAAAATAATTAAGCATGCTGATTTGAGCGTCGTAAATTATGGTTGAAAATGTGAACAATTTTAATAATTTAATCACAACATAAAATAAAATTGTTTATAGAAAATATATTAAAGTAGTTCAAATATATCAAGTAGTCAAGTTAAGCTAGCTGTTTACCTGCTGTTTCTATATCTGTTTATAAGCAGGACCGTCTTAAGGTTCCCGCGGGGCCCCTGGCTAATGGCCAGTGTACCATGCCCTTAAGACGGGCCTGCGGGGGCCCCCGGGCCACGCATTAAAATTGTTTTAACTACAAATTGAATTTAAAATATATATTGAAATGCAAAGCCCCGAGGGCCACGCTTGTGAAAAAAACTACAGGTACTCGCAATTCGCTATTTTTCACAAGAGGGCCACGCTACTCTATGAACTAAGATTTTTGAAGACGCGGGCCTTGTTTATGTATAATAGCAATTTTCGAATGAATTTATTTTAATTTTATATAAGAAATGGGCCCCGTAGCCCGTCTTGTGATGTTTTTATTTTAAGTATTTTTTTTTTTTATTTCAAGTAAACAAAATACCACTCGAAGCCCCGGGGGCCCATGGCTAATGCTCAGTGTGCCATACCGTTAAGACGGGCCTGTTTATAAGCAAAATTATTGAAAAAGGATAAGCAAGTCCAGACATGTTCACATATAACCAGCTTCAAATATATGTATATAACTAGCTCTACCCTGCCACGCCTCGCTGTGGCACATTGTCCTCTTTCACCTCTTCGCCTACCACCCTTTAAAAAAGTATGATATAAGCCCTGGAAATCAATTTTTAAACAAAGTCGTTGAGACACAACCGTTAGCATTAGCCCGCTCGCGCGTAAGTCGTTGGTGGGAGCAGTGTTTGGCACGGTGTGAATTGGATTTATTGAAACGAAAAGTATAACGAAAAAGAGACAACTATAAATGTATGCTGCGAGAGAAAGAGATAAAACGCGTCTCTATATAGTTTCCCCATCCTTTGTCTCCTCTTTGTGATATGTCCATAGGGGTTAAATCGGGACTTCATGGATACCAATTTATGTCACCTCTCCTGGAGATCAATTTGCCAGGAAAAATATCATTAACTCTTGGTAGAGAACTGTTGGACGTGTGAGAAGTTGCTAAAAAATGCGGAACAATGATGATCTATGCACGTTTAAATCAACAGCACGCTTCCGAATCGAAAGGTCCGGGTTGTCACGAACAGACTGAGTAACACTGTCTACGTTTTCGAACGTTCTCGAAGACCTTGGACGCCCGGATTTTGATTTTTCCAGCATTGAACCGGTCTCTTCAAACTTCTCGACCCATTTTCCAATGAGTCTAGGGATTGGCGCATCATTTAAATGACGAACATGTCGAATACTGCAGAATTTTCTACGCGCTACAGTCGCTGAATTACCGATTTTGTAAAACTCACGTACGCACAACGCACGGTCTGCTCCCGAGAAACGCTCCATAGCGACTAAATTCCCGCGCCCCTCGGAATAGTTACGTTCACGCAATCAGCAAATCAAATGTGAACTTTCTTTTGAGACACCATGTATTACAAACAGACACTCGAATTTTATTTATCTGTATAGATGTATTACCTATGCTAATAAATACTATTAAAATATGTACAGATTTATTACGCATGTGAGAAAAGAAGGCAGCTATATGTGTGGTCTATCTGTTGAAATGCAAATAGCTGACTGACGCATTGCTTGTCAATTAATTTAAAGAAAGTGTTGATCTTTAAAAAACTGTACGATAGGAAACAAGCTGATTAAAGCGATTTATTTGTATATTTTACATCGATATAAACAGCCTGTTTATTTTTACGTTAACTGCCTACAAAACTCTGTTTATATTTCATATATATATATATATATATATATATATATATATATATATATATATATATATATATATATATATATATATATATATATATATATATATATATAATTTTTTACTTTTAAAACTAAATGCAAGGTTTTTTTTGCTCTTATTTGTTACACAGAATATAAAATTGATAAAAAGTCGAATGTTTGTCACATACTATGTATGATCATCAGTTCAGGGCTTTAGGAAAGGAACAATTTTGAAGCAGTGTTGTCTCATCATGTGGACAGACGGGCTTATATTCACGTGTCATGTTATCTGGCTTGTATTTTGTGCAGCTGTCAAAATATCACATAAAAATGTTACTTTGCAGTCACACGAGAGCGCAAGAAATTTGACAGCTTCATTATCAGTGAAAGCCAGTGGCAACAGATTCGCATTTGCAACACTGTAGTCTAAAAGGGAAAAAGCCGAGATAATGTGTGCTATATTAGCAATTTATTCAGCAAATAAAAAACAATTCTAATAAATAAGCAAAAGGCTGAAGAAAAAAATGCAAAAACGTAGCATTTGGTGGTGGAAATGATTGCTGCGACCGGAGAAAGAAGTTAAACAGCTGATTTTTACTGTGTGAGTTTAAAAACCTTGTTAATAAAATTACTCGGAAATCTAACTCGAAATAAAAACGGAGATATTTCAAAAAGTGTTGCGCGACATATCTCCGTTTTTATTTCGTGTTAGATTTCCGAGTAATTTTATTAACAAGGTTTTTAAACTCACACAGATGATATACATTTGCTCATGGTCCCACGAGGTGGCGCCACTATCCCAGTAAATCTGACACGTAAATGTAAAACTATATGTAATAATTATGGGGGCCAGACCAGGCGTTAAAGTTAAGTTTTTTCTCATACAAAAACATAAAACAAGAAAAACTGGCCAAGTCGAGTCGGACTCGCGCACGAAGGGTTCCGTACCATTATCTATAAAAATAAATATTTAAGTGGGGCTCCCATACAACAGACATGGTTTTTTTCCACATTTCTCAAATTCAGCGTTTCATTTTTCGTCCTTTGACTCAGATAGGTTTTAGTAAGGCATAAGAAAGGTTCATATATGCAATAAACATGGGTTTAAGCGTCGAATAATATTTGATATTACTTCAAGCCTAAAAGGAGACACTAAATAAAGAAGGCTCATATAAATATGCAGCATTGCATTTATTACTCTCGCACATACAAGCCTTGATTGGTATGTGCGAGAGAGAGAGAGAGAGAGAGAGAGAGAGAGCGAATTATCCGCTAAAAGATGACGTTTGTTGTATTAAATATTTATTTTATTCCGTTTTTTGTATTTGTTGTTATAGCGGCAACAGAAATACATCATCTGTGAAAATTTCAACTGGCTAACTATCACGGTTCATGAGATACAGCCTGGTGGCCGAACTTTTAATACCACTCACATGAAGTTTCAAGCTGTGAAACGTTCTTGATAATTATGCGAAGCTTCCGTTCAAATCGATTTTACCTGAAATGACAAAAGTTTTTCATGAAAAATGCCTAAGGTAGGTAGGTTTGTATGAGGGCTGCACCTAAAATAAAGGAATCACATGTGTATGTTTCTCTATATGTGAGGCATTCGTCTATACGAAGCCACTATAACAAATTTTAAGATATTTTATGTACTAATGAGAAAGTTTTCATACAAAATTCCAAAAGCGGGCAGTAAATTTATATGGGGCTCCCCCTAAAACATGACGAGAAACGCTCCTTGTTGTATGTGTGAATCATCCAACCTTAAGAAGCCGTCATGTCTAATTCATGTCTATGTAATGTGCATATTGACTGCAATAAAAGCGTTTTCCATACGAAAAGGTATTGGAGCTACGGCAAAAAGTGGGGGATTACACCCATTGCGAAGAGTCCCTTCATAAGAAGCTACTTTGCCAATTTTTAAGATGATATTGACAGCAATAAAAGCCAAGTTCTTACAAAAAGTCGAAAGTGGGGGTGGTTTCTATGGGTGCTACTCTAAAAAGTGGTCGTGGCATTTCAATTTTGATAGTCTATGTGCTGACTTACAACTGGATATTTTAAAAATGAGTGCCCAAAAAATGCGCAACAACATCCAGACAGACGGACGGACAGACGAACATAGCTAGATCCACTTGTCTCGTCGAGCTAAACAAAAATAATATACTTTATGGAGTCTACGACGGCTCCTTTAATGGGTTACAAACTATCGTCCATTTACATCTTCGTCCAGTGTAAAACCTCTTTCTGAGAAACTATTTGAAATAATTAGGGTCTTCAAACTACCTTTGTAGACCATTCGAAAGTTTTTTTTTTTGTAAACATTTGGAACCACTTCCAATTCCATTTGATCAAACAAAACTACTTCTTTACACTGGTCAACTTAGTCTGAAGAACTCTGCCCGAGTATTTCAAGTACATACTACTGCATACCATAACTCGTAAGCTAACAAATGTTTCTCGCAAATCAAATTGAAACGAAGACCAATTTGGGGTTTCCGCTTTGAGTTCACGTATGCTACAAAGGTGCAAAAGGACTCTTTAATTGCAGCACGTGCAACTGCGAAATGGGATCTGCGAACGTCATTTTATTGTTTTAACTGCATTCCTGACACCTAGAGTTCCCTTTCTCTGTGCAACATCTGCAATCTGCTGCGGTTGTCATTACACGAAACGCTTGCCACATACTATTTTTATAGGTGCCCGGAGCCGCATGTCGACTCATAGCAAGTTTTATTTTATTTTCTTTTATTTTAATGCCAACTTGAAGCAAACACGTCAGACACGCAAAAATTCCACAGCTGGAAAGTATTTCGGTGCATTTGGCTTGTTCACCTGCCACCTGGAGATACGGAGGGAGCAAGGAAGTCGCACTTCTATCTGAGTAGAGTGTGTGTTGCATGAAAATGTCGCAACTTTTAGTACTGACACTGCCGTGAATGTTATGCTTCCAACTATGTACACTCGTATACGAGTATATTTGAGTATGTAAGAACCAATAAGCTAGTCGGTACTGAAGTTGCTTTGCTGCATTGGAGAACCGCTTTGATGTTGCGTCACTGCTGGAGATGGCGTGCACTTAATTTTCACGGCAAACTTTGCGCCGCACGAGGTGTTTACCTTAAGTTAAGTCAGCTTCTCGTATTCGGTCTCACCGATCTCATGGACTTTAATTTAGCGCTCTTCGTTTGCGTGCGAAAAATTTAGTCTTCAAGTCTTCCGTTTTCACCGCGGGGTTTTCGACCTCCGATGAGTGTTTTACTTTTTGTTTGTTTATTCATTGAGTTGACATTGCATGCAACAAATTTAATTAGTGAATATTAAATTTGCTTATCGGTTTTTGTGTTCTCTGATCAATGGCACAGATTAAGTTTGCCTTAATTAACGTTTTAACCTTTTGTTTATTGTCTGTTGTGAACATCAAAAGCTATGTAGAAAGTCTAATGAAGTCTGTACTTTAAAATAAAATTATTTTTACAATCACTATTTAGAAGTATAAGATGCTACTTTTTCGTTTTGTTTTATTCCATTCAAGCATTGTGTGGACCCCATAAAGCATACACATTCTTGATCAGTTCGTCGAAACGTGTCGATTTTTTGGGATCAAGTCACTTTTTTCTTAAATATATCCAGCTTCAACCCGGCAGCTAGACTTACTTTTAATTGCAGTCAAATATAGTAACCACTTTTTGGAGCCTCTAAACACACAATCCACTCAATTTTGACTTTTTGAATGAAAAACTTTTTTAATTGAAGTCAATATCAATTTAAAAATGGACATTAATTATTCTTTATGGGGTAGCCCACATACAAACCACCCGACAACTTTTGCTTTTTTGTATTAAAAACATTTTTATTGCAGTACATATCAACTTGTAATTTGAATCGTGCTCTCCTATGGACGAACGTTTCTCCTAAATATCAAGGGAGGTGTCACGACCGCTTTCGACTTTAAACCGGCAACGCACAGTGGTTTTTTCCCGTTTATTTTGGCATAAAATCTAAATTTAAAGTTATTGAATTGAAATTTGGATTGTATTAATATTTTACGATCCCAAGAAGACCTACCTGTTTGACGTTAATTTCAATATTCATGTTCTATTATTGTCTGGTGATGTGGTTAGTCCTTCATTCTGAAAGTAAAGATACATTCATATAAAATATTCAATTCCTTTTGGCCTGAGTATTAATTTAGAATTAAGTACGGCCGGATATGCCGGGTATATGTATATCACAACCGTGATTTTTTGCATTTCGTTGTATATTTATATACTGACTTTTTGTGAATCCATTTTCCAATAAAAAAAAGTTTCTGTTTTATTTCATTAATACTCTCACAACTCCCAGCTGCTTTCAAAACAACAGCCAAATATTTTTCATTTGATTTTTTAGCTGAAACTTTGGCAGCATGTATGAGTAAGGGAGATAAGTTGTTATTCTCCTCTGAAAGTTCCGCGGCTAATTTTCTTTTCAGACGAGAACCAGCGCTTTCGTAATCACATTTTGGGCGATCCGTTTTAATTGCTAAAGCATAATGACCAGTTTGACAAGCCATTTTGAGTGCTTTCCCTTAAATTTTTACAGAGTTGAATTACACTTCGGCAATTGTTTATTAATATAATTGACGAAGGCTTTCACTTTTTCATTTATTGACCGAATATTCTCGTCATTTAAAGGTTTTTGTGTGATATTTTGCAATATGTGCTGTTGTACGGCGTCGCCTGAGCGATTGTTGTTGCTCCAAATATTTTTTCGAAATCGTGTGGATTCGGACAAAGAGGATTAGTTTCTCATTAATCTGCACACTTTGGTTAATTACTTCTCACTTAAAACTTTTTGAAACGCTTTGTCATGCAAAAGTACTGATCCACGAAACACAACTACACTTGTTAAGCTCTTTCCATAGTAATCCTATTTTGTATAAACTTTCGACAGTACAAACAATCAAAGTTGTAAAATTTTTCCCGCCAATTTCATACAAAACGTCTGGTAAATAATCATCTGACTTTAACAGCGCGTAAAACAGAACCGTATTGATCCACATGTTAAAGTTAAATATTTTTTTATCTAACTAGGGTGTGTAAAAATTAAAAATCAACAAAATTTTAAAATAATTAACAAAATTAAAAATTGACTTTATGCCAAAAAAAAAAAAAAACGAAAAAAAACCACTGTGCAACGTCGCAATCGCTTAGTTAAAATTTACATAGTTTTAATATCGAAGTGAATAGTGAATGCATACATACATACATATATCCTACTAATATTATAAATTATAAAGTTTGTATGGATGTGTAGAATTGTGGATGTGTGGATGTTTGTTGCTCTTTAATTCAAAAACTACTGAATGGATTTTAATGAAACTTTACATTAATATAGCTCATATATCAGAATAATAATTAGGCTATAATTTATGAAGATATTGGTTAATTGGAAGCTTTTTTTGTGGTTAGCTACACTTACAGCAAGTTATTTCATTATTATTTAAATTTTTATTAAATTATTTAAATTTAAATAGTAGGCATTTGATTATTTGTTAAAGAAAGTTTTCCTCAAGTTTTCCCTAATCTGCCACATAATATTCAAGACGAAAATTGGTTGTGTGAAGGAACCAGACTGGCACCAAAAAATGATATTGTTACGAAAATAAATAAAAAAATCTTGGACGAAGTAACTAGCGAAATATCAGTGTATAACTCCATCGACCCAGTCATGTCATCCAGTTCCCATTAAAAGTTGCATTTTCAATGACTGTCAACAAATCACAGGGTCAAACCTTAAAGGTAGCAGGAATACATTTGGGCACGCCATGTTTTTCCCACGGTCAGCTCTACGTAGCTTGCTGAATATCTGGCATCTCAACGAATGATGTTACTGCAAATCAAGCTATATTAGTCCGAGGTAAAATAAAAACAGTTAGTTTTCATATTTGATTTATTCAAAATTAAAATTGAAGGTATTAGTTTATGACAAATTTATAAAGTCTATTGAATAACATAAACCATATGTTTCATATGTGCCAGAGAGAACTGGGGGCCGTCACGGAAAGGGCGGCCATAAGTTCTTCAGGGTTAAGACATGACTGAGAACAATGATGACTGAATCTCGTCTGTTATTTAGTTTGTTATTATGGTTGTATGGCTTATACAGGGTGTCTCAAAGGAAAGTTCACATTTGATTTGCTGATTGCGTGAACGCAACTATTCCGAGGGGCGCGGGCGGTATGTCAATCGGTAGCCTAGCTGTTGGGAATTTAGTCCCTATGGAGCGTTTCTCGGGAGCAGACCGTGCGTTGTGCGTACGTGAGTTTTACAAAAACGGTAATTCAGCGACTGTAGCGCGCAGAAAATTCTGCAGTATTCGACATGTTCGTCATTTAAATGATGCGCCAATCCCTCGACTCATTGGAAAATAGGTCGAGAAGTTTGAAGAGACCGGTTCAGCGCTTTAAAAATCAAAATCCGGGCGTCCAAGATCTTCGAAAACGTTCGAAAACGTAGACAGTGTTACTCAGTCTGTTCGTGACAACCCGGACCTTTCGATTCGGAAGCGTGCTGTTGATTTAAACGTGCATAGGTCGTCATTGTTCCTCATTTTTAGCAAGTTCACCCACGTCTAACAGCAACTTCACACACAACTCTACCAAGAGTTCATGAAATTTTTCCTGGCAAATTGATCTCCAGGAATGGTGACATAAATTAGCCTCCACGAAGTCCCGATTTAACCCCTATGGACTTTTTCCTGTTGGGTTACGTCAAATCTAAAGTTTACGGCAACAAACCGACTTCCCTCACACAATTAAATGGAAATATTCGTCACGAAATGGCAGCCATCACGGAGAATACCTGCCGAGCCGTCATAGGAAATTTTAGTGCTCGATTAAATGAATGCCGTGAACGCAACGGTTTACATTTCGACAATATCATTTTTAAGAAATAAATTCCCAAAGTGTGTATTTTAATATGTAATAAACATTTTTTCAATAAACTACTTACTTATTTTTTTATCGATTTTTTAAATGTGAACTTTCTTTTGAGACACCCTGTACTATGCTTATATACATGGTGTCCCGTAAACTTTTCGCTAAACCTAATCTCGCCTAAAAGGTACTGTTTCCGAGATATACGAGTTTTAAAATAATGCATTGCGAAAGTTCACGTGGCACCTTGTATAAATATGTATTGGGTTGTCATTGTATATATGTGCAACTACTTCAAAACAATTTTTTTAGTTTAAAATCGACATAATCGTGGGTGTCGCAGAAATCTCTAGATAAAATCATGTCTAGTGATTTGAAATTTCGTAGGTGTGAAAGAAGTCTGGTATATTTTATTTAAAGCAGTGTTAAGTGCACAGACGAGTTTTGTGCTACGCAGAGTTATCGTATATGTGAAGAAGATTACAAACTATGTAAATGACATTTTTGTAGATTTACTTGGTGAATATTGTGAAGTCCTATAATTGTTTTGATGTGTCTAAATTACTTACTTTCTTAATATATTTATTTTAGTAAATATCCAAAACATAATTATGATTTATGTTGAGAGAAAAGATTAATATTGTGTTGGCAACTCTGATGTTATTAAATATTTTTATCTGTTGCGTAAACCGACCCACTCGGTTTTCAGCAAATAAATACACATTTTTATAAATTTAAGTTAAACAATAAAATATGATTTAATGAGTTTAAATATGCAAACAACAACTTCACCTGATGATCACTTTAAGGCAAGCCGATGAGTTAAAACGGTCTAAAACCGATTTCGGTTACACCTACGATATTGATTTGGGTCCGAATTAGGGTGCAAGAGATTTCTGTGACACCCCGAATAACTGTTATATATGATCCTCGATAAATACAATTATAATATGGGTATTCCTCTAAACTCGTAATTACCTCGTAATCTTGGTAAACGTCGTAAATGTACGCAGCTCGTAAAAGAACTGTCAAAATTTGTATGGGGAACAGCTACAACACTTAAGTTGCTGCGTGAATTTACACGATTTTACCTTTGAACAATTTATTTTACGAAAAAGAAAAATTACTATTACTATTATTATTATTATACTAATTGTTAGTTATTTTGCAAGAAATAATATGATATAACAAGAAGCAACTAATTTTTTTTAATTACAAAATGGAAAATATTTTTGTAAGGTGAAAACTATCACTTGATCCAAATATTTCGAGTATTAATAAATTGTATAATTCATTTTCATCAATAAACTCAAATAATTCTGTTTTGTTTTTTCAACTCTATTTTGGTATTTTAATGAGTTACAATACTATATTTATGCTGCTCCTTAACAGCTGTTGTCGCATGAACATTTGAAAAAAGTATTCTAGATTACACACCGAAATCCTGGCCAAATTGTATAAAATCCGAATTACACAATTTTATTTCATTTCCGCAAACTGACTCGAAAAATTCCGAGGCTTACAAGTTTTACGGGTTTATGAGTTTTAAAGGAATGCCCCAAATATCCAATGAGGCTAAGAAAATTAAACAAATAATTTTTAAGGGAAGTCAAAGAATACTATTGTGTAAAAATACAACAAATATTTTGTTAAAAATTTGAAAAAAAAAAAAAACGGTTACGAGTTACGGAGTTTTAAGATGGACTTATAACAGCACCGCACCTAGCGTTTCTATGCCGCGAGCTTAGTATATCAGAACCGAACCGATTGAACAAATAATTCAAAACAATAAAAATATAGATAAATGTACTATTTTTGCGAAGTGTTGGTACTTTGTCATTTTTGAGTGCAGCGTTGCCTTATATTTCGCATAGATACTCATATTTACATGGTATTTTTCCTCATTTCTGGCCACCTGCTTTTCGTTTGACTTTTTGATGAAACTATATTTCAACTTCTCGCACCTGTAGAATATTTGCTTTGCCTATTTTCTAATTTGCTCAAACAAAAATGAATGAGAAACAAGAAAAAACATTAACTTCGGGTGAACCGAAGCTTTAATACCTTTCAAACGAAATTTAAACAGTATTGTAAAACATAAAAATGGGGGTTTAAATAGGGGCTACCCCAAAAAGTGGGCGGTACACGCTTACTAGTAGATGTGTATGACGCGATGTAGTAGATGTGTAAGATGCCGCCATATCGAATTTCAAGTTAATATTGACGTTTCTATATATATGCATAAAAGTGAGCTGTGGATTTATATTCGGACTACCTCAAAAAGTGGGCGGTTGTCCACTAAAAGTGTAGAAGTGTTTCAACATTTAATCTACGAATGACAAACAAAGCTTTAACACTGGATCTAAGTAATTCTATTCGAGTTTGGTCAAATATTTGTTTTCCTTTAAAGCTATTATTGAGGTTAAATCATTATTTGTAGTTGTAGGCTCGAGTATTTATAATTTGCTTCATTTACGTTATAATTAAATGTTGTTGTTGTTGTTGTTTGTTTTAACAAATCATTTAGTTTTTTAGCAAAGTCTGTCTCATTTTTGCATCTCGACCGCATTTCGGCAAAATAATTACCAATTATCCAAAGCAATTATTTGCATGCGAACTCTAATTGCATAAATTAAAACGATTGCCCTAAAATTATGTAATATTAGTTGGTGATTTTTGCGGTTTGCGGTTGTTGTCGCCATCAAATGATGCAGAGATAAAAAACAAATTGCTCAAACAATGCGTGTACGTCATGTGGTTCTCAATGAAATTCTGCAGTGATGCAAATCACAGCGCAAAATCAATAGAAAATATTTATATGCAACCGCAAAATAAATATTGAAATGCATACTATACTCTCCGAGCACAGCAGGCAATGGATGCATTTCATTTTTAGTGTGTCATAGCTCCATCCCAGTTGTGGAGAGATAGATAGATAGATAGATAAATAGATAGATAGATCCATACATAGATACTAGTGCATATTTAGGAGGTTTGTTGACAAATATCTGACCAATAATATGTATTCTGGCACTATATGATCTTAACAACTATAATTTTTGAATTGTAACTTTCTGATAGCAGCAAAAAAAAAAACTGGAATTATTTCTTTATAATCGAGAGTTTATTCTCTATAAAAAATAAATTTAAAAAAACTGTGAACAAGGCTCTGTTACGGTTTTCGAATTCGAAAAAATTTGCCGGAAATGATTTGGCCAAAAATAGTATATATTTCACCTTCAGAGTCACCTCGTAATTTAAATTCACTTGGAATTGGCAGTGTGTAAATTATATTCTGAATGACAAGTTCATTAAAATCAGACTCGATATAGCAGTTTAAACGGTCTAGAAGCGTGTCCCGTTGCAGTACCAATAATTACCCGATTGGTACTATATTTGTCGGAAGCACAAATCTACTAAAGAAACACGCTTTGAAAGCACGCATCGCCTACATTGGCATAAGTAGAACCCTTTCGACATTTTCCCCCTGTCCCGGTTTCCGTATTCGAAAAAAATGTTCGGAAGTGATTTCATTTCACTTTCGGAGACATCGCAATTTCAATTTACTTGGAGTTAGTTGTGTGAATTTTATACTTTCATGAATTTTATATTTATACTGACTGAATACAAATCGTGATTTCTTTTTGAAAAAGAAAAGCGGTCCATTTGAACAAAATCACTTCCAAACAATTCTTCAGAAAGGTATATCTGTATATTGGTTTGGAAAGTATATATGTAATGATACACCGTTTCGAAAACGATTAAAATCAATCAATGAACCCACTTACGACCAACTAAGTATTATTGTAGTAAACCTCGTTGAAACACAGATACATTTATGCATAGATAGACAAAACCACAGATATTTGCACAGAGTTCAAATTGACACAATCAACAAATCACAAACATGGACAATTAATGCACTATTTAACTTAAAAATAGAAAAATAGAAAGCTATCCATCTATTTGCTTAAGAATTTTTTTGTGCATCACAGCCATAAATAGATAAATATGGAATCCGACATAAAAATTTATGCTGTATGCTCAAAACTATGTGTACTATGATTCTCCCAGTTGCCAAAATTCGACTTTTTTAAAGGTAAATAAAAAAATAATAATGCGGAAGTGTCATAGAAAACGCTATACGCTCTAAATGTTCAAAATTCACTGATACATCTAAAATAACTATTGAGAATTTTATTTCTACATCTTAACGTATGAAAATTTTAAAACTGCATTGCGAGGACACGTTTTCACATTTGTTTTGCCTTGATAGTGCTCATTTGAGGCGAGTCTTAGTTTTGTAACTGCATAAACTGCTTGCAAATTATAACATATGCCTTATGTGTAAAATAGGTCAAAAGTATTCAACTGGTTTTGAAAAAATAAAGATTGTGCACAAATTAAGTGAATAAGGAGGAATGCTAGTTAACTGTTTTCCTTTCGAATATTCATATATAGTAGATATATTTTAAAACTACAGCACCCGTATATTCAAAATGAAGAGAGATCTGGTTTTTTTGTTATGAAATTTGTATCAAAAAAGAATATTGGAAGTGTATAAAATATGAAGTAATATCCAAATAAAATTTTTTTATTGTTTTTCAGTTTCTGTCCAATTTCTCATATAAAAAAACACTGTAAAACAACAATCAAAAATTTACGCCATGCATTATTTTTCATCTATTGAACAGCTGTTTTCTTTTAAATGTGGGCGCGAAATAATTGACATTCGCTTTTTTTCGTAAAAAAGAATTGTGTGCCCTAAAATCATAGCAAAATGCTTAAATGTGACATTTTTTATGTGAAAATCCGACACTTAAGGTATTTATTTGTGGTTTTTGAATTAAATGTAAATGGGTATACACTTTATGTCAGCTGTCTTATGCTTACAAATGAAATTAAAGTTAAAAGTGCATAAGTGAAATGGAAACTTTAAAAGCAAATAAACAAAAGTCAATGCTACTAGGCAATACCCAAGTTGTGGCTATAGCAGGTGGTTCTGCAGCTCAAAGAAGGCGAAAAATCAAAATTCGGGAGACCAAGTCTGTTCGTGACAACCCGGACCTTTCGATTCGGAAGCGCGCTGTTGCTTTAAACGTACATAGATCATCATTGTTCCGCATTTTTAGCAACTTCACACACGTCCAACAGCTCTCTACAACGAGTTCATGAAAATTTTCCTGGCAAATTGATCTCCAGGAGAGGTGACATAAATTGGCCTCCACGAAGTCCCGATTTAACCCCTATGGATTTTTTCCTGTGGGGTTACGTCAAATCTAAAGTATACGGCAACAAACCGACTTCCCTGACACAATTAAAAGGAAATATTCGTCACGAAATGGCAGCCATCACGGAGAATACCTGCCGAGCCGTCATAGGAAATTTAAGTGCTCGATTTATTTGCCGTGAAGGCAACGAATTACATTTGGGCAATATCATTTTTATGAAACAAATTCCCAAAGTGTGTTTAATATGTAATAAACATTTTTTCAATAAACTACTCACTTTTTTATCGATTTTTTAAATGTGAACTTTCTTTTGAGACACCCTGTACAACGCCATATTGGTTCGACCTATCGCATTAGCAAACAACATTTGGCCGTAATTATTGATCTCGTGTGTGATGCCATTTGCACTGCGCTTTGTGGAGAAATACCTGAATGGGACCAAGTGCATATTTATTTATTTTATTTATTCGATATAAAATAATATAAATAAGAATTAAACTTATGGGGCATTATTTATGAACTGTCATAAGTAAAAAATCGTTTTTACTAAGCACGTCTACGTTCAATGGATGATAAAAATAATATACTACGAGTGTTTTGAAAAGCTCTTTTTACGCACTACACAACTGTTTCACTTAAATTTTATAAAATACAAAATTTCTATTTGAAATTTAATAATAAATAATTTTTGTTTGATTTGTTACCAATCGGGACATCTTCGATTTTTTTTTCGGAATACCTTCAAAAGAAAGTAGATTGCCTCCCCTTTAAAATGACTCATTGCCCAAAATGGGGAGTTTAATCGTTTTAAAGATATAAAACATTTTACGAGCCGCGTGGCAACCACTATTTTCTCGAAAACGTGACGTGGCAGATTCATGTTCAGCACGAAAAATCCATTCGGAAACACTAGGTCCCATCTTATTTGCAAAACTCATGTAGGCCAGTGTTCGTCAAACATATGCATTAGTATATTCGACCGCAGCAAAATATTCCTATGGTGAACATGTATAGTTTTTAGGTGAAACATACCCACTCCACGTTTGGGTTTTTATATGGAAAACTAGTCAATATCAGCTTGAAATTCTGTATAGTAGCATCTTATGGGCGGAAACGGCACAAACACAAATCCACCTTTCATATTTTGCATGAAAACTTTTCAATTACTGTCAATAACAACTTGAAATTCGATATGCTGGCTTCTGTTCACGTATACTATATTTATATTAGGATAGGCAAGGGGAAGGGCAACAACGCGCCGGGTACCACCTAGTAATAATATATAATTATAATTTTCGAAGGTGTAAACACATCAGTTTTGTGCAAAAGACTTTTATTTTAGCTTTAAAAATCTCTTTCTGATTATATAAATTTATCCTTGAATGAAATATTGCATAACTTGTAAAGATGATTTCAATGATTGCTGTGATATTAAGTAATTACGTGCATATATAATTACATTTCAACAGATTGTCAGCAACAAAACCACTGATGGGATACTTTGTTTAGTACAATAATTCACTGCTCATCATTTTAACACTTGATTACAATGAGCAAACTAGTATCGCGCTCATATGAAAGCTCTTGTTATAGACACTACTCACTTGATGATGGTGATAATAATCCTGTCGACAATAAACAACATTGTCGAGTGACAGCGATACAAGCCACGCAGAATATTACATAATTTTGTATACGAAAATTGTGCAATTTGAGCTGCTTTCAAAATTCATAATTATAAAATGCGTCTGAAATTATGCGGAATGTTGAATACAAAACAATCTCATCATCGATTTTACACTGTTCAGAGTTTGCTTTAATCATGCCATTCCATAATAGAATCATCGTCATCATCATCATCAGCATCAGCATCCGGAATTCGGAATCCGCCATCAACATCATCGTCACCATCATCGGTGGACATTTGAACACTGTCATTATCTGTACATGAAATTGTTGCATATTATTGCCCTCCATTAAATGGATATGAGTGTAGTGTGTGCGTCGGTTTGCTGGTGGCGAAATTATATCTGAACATTATCTAAAAAAATTTCGCTGAAAGAGGCTCAAAATCATGTTGATAATATTTTCCCATTAATTTCAATTGAGGCAGGCAAGCACAAAATTGTTCGTTGGTCGAAACGTACAAAATGGATTCCTATTAATTAAAATTTCGCATAAGCCATGAATATTATGTTCACTTGTAACTATAAAATATTGTGGCGGAACTGATTTGTAATTATGTTTTAAATAATTTGTGTAAAATGTGCATTTTCATTTTCGTAGAATTTAAAAATTCAAATAATTTGAATGAACTTTTTGGCATAAGCTAGGGGTAGGTAGTTGGTATAAGGCCGCTTTCGACACGATGATAAGAACGAAGTTCTTCAACTCCTTATCTGAACTTTCTCTCTCCGCTAACATCTTTTATCTTTGCATGACGACGCCCTTTGAAATAATGAGAGGTTTCAGGCTTGTCGTGCGACTTTCTTAATCTCTTGATGGAGTACATCCTATGATATGCCCATACTTAAAACGATCGGGCACAGACTACCATAAAGAAGTGATGCTAATCGCGTCACAGTCACGAGCAACCAGCAACAACAAGGTCAGGATTGATATCAGACGAAGAATCACGCTTGCTAACCGCTGCTACTTTGGGCTCCGCAAGCAATTTAGAAGTAGAGCCCTCTCTTGAATTACGGTCCAACTGTATGGAGCAAAAGGATGGACCCTGACATCATCGTTTAGGACTCGTATGAACCATGAGCTGTATGATGAGGTTGGCATAACTGACATAGTTGAAATAGATCCAGCGGCTGCACTGGGCCACGACTGAACCCCGAAGCTCTAGCACTAAAGGTTTACGGAGGAAACCTGCATTTAATTTGGTGGACGCCGTCAAAGAGGACGTCCGTGCTTACGATGGCGAGACCAGGTCTATGATGACCTGAAGAAGTGCGCCTTTCCTACGTGCTACCTTGACCTATAGACGGTTGTAATGCCACTTAAGTAAGTAAGTATGGGTAGGTGGTGGTCCCAAGTAACAGAGAAGTTGGTGCGAATTTAATAATTACAATGCCATTTTCTGAAGTAGCCTGCATATAATTGCCACGTATAGAAAGCACTCAGAGAGGAATATAGTTCAATCCACTATCAAATATTTCTGTCCACTTACATTGTCAAATACGCTGAAACTAGATTTATGAAAGGATCCACACTCGGCAAAAATTTTCAGCATTGCGGGGCATTAGTCTGGTATGCACAATACACTTCGGCAATATACTTTACCATATGTTTCATATGATAGACCCTCCAAGTTCTCTCCGATAACAAGAATGTTCTCAATTTCTCCGTACGGTTTTAACGAATGACCGAACTATTCTGAGTAACATGACAGAGTTATGACCTACTAAAATTGTTTACACTTAACTCTACCTTTATTTATAGGTTTTCATCGGACTGATCCAAGGAGGGAGTACATACATTCGAACGATACTCTGTGCATGTGTCACGAATCAGATGTCATCAGCGTAGTCCAAGTCGTTGAACTTCTCGACTATAGATGTTATGGCGCCTCTTCGTTATAGAATCCCATCAAGCACCACGTTAAGTTTACAGCGAAAGTGAAGCAGGGGCTATTGTTACATTTAAGGTCCTCCATATCTCAATTATATAAACTTAAATTGTATATATATTCAATACGATTCTCGTGAATAGCATAGTAAGGAATGCAAACACAGGAGTCAAATTAAAAAAATATAGAGCAGTTTAATGGTATTAGGATCATTAAATTCCATAGGCCCATGCTTAACAGAACCAATAACACCTTTGGCTTTATTCACTATTGAGCCAATGTGATTGTTATAAATAGTTTTAGGTTCTATAAGGAAAACTGCAAATGCTTTTGTGGCATGAAACGTCATTCATTTGCATTTTGAGAAATTTTGATTAAGAAAATTTAGACGACACCATGAATCAAGTGTATGCTATTTATATGCTACCGAATAAGTATGATTCAATCCAAGTAAAAACAGTAGGTGGAATTCCTATTATTATTTTTTTTTTAATTTGAATAAGAGGTGTTTGTTACACACACTGTCAAAAGCTTTACTGCAATTTGTATATACGACTTAAGTTTGGCAACCCGACTCAAAACCGTTATTTACAACAGTGGGAAATTCTAAAAGATTAGTTGTAATGGATTTGCCTCGAAACCATGTTGGAAAGAACTGCCAACGGACTTTAACGACTGTTGCAATTGGTCACTAATGATTTTTTCGAAGAGCTTTGGAATAGCATTCAGCTTAGCAATACCTCTATAATTCAACATATCAGACTTGCTGCACTTTTTATGTAATGGGATAATGAAAGACTTGTAGCGATCTTGGTATCCCATCAACAGATCTTGGTATCACTTCAACCGAGCTTGGTAGGACCAACCTGCAACCTAGCAGCACTGCTATGTGATACCACTAACTTGACAGCATTCCGACTTCATTCTCTTCCGCTTCCGCTTCAGCTACAAAGACTGCAAACACGCGTCCAAAGTGTATAATTAATAAATCTTAAAAAATGTTATATAATCCTATATAATTAAGTAATGATGATTAATAAATAACAAACTAAAACTTATCGTACAGACTCCTCCCAAAGAGATGGAAATGGCCAGGTGGGAAAGAGAATTTAATGGATAAAAGTCATGTTAAAATATTTTACATGGATCACAGGTAGAGTTATAAAGTGATATGATGTGATGCTGTAACGATATGAGAAAGAACTCTACCGAGCGTGCAAGTTGATTTTCTGCAGTGGTGCCATCACTAGCCTTAATAGGTGGTATATTTGATTTTACTGATGCCTCCTTAGTAGGAGGTGAATTTGGTTCAATTCAATTAATAACCAAACCGAATAAAAAAGCAACAATGCAACTAAGCAATACAAATAGAGATAGTCTTTTGATTTACTTATTCTTCAATATTGCTTTGATCATCCGTCTCTTTCTTGTTTTAGCTGCGGATCCGTTTGCACATAACGGGTAAAAAATCAGTTTTTTATCTATGGTGCCTGTATATGTCCAACTGCGTCTCTTACACATACTAGAGCACAAACCATTGAATGCTAAATACATATTTTTGGAATATGAAAGTATGTCGCTCGTTTATTCTCATTATAACTTGAAATCTTCACACCCATTTGGTGTTTAATATATGCGCACTGTGCATGCTTTGATTTGTTTGGTCAAACGAAAACATGCCAAAACAATGACATGCAACTCTTTAAATTCCTTGTTTGCCTTTTCGAATGCATTTTTGCAAGGCTTTAGTAGTTATGCTATCCATATAAGCCCTCTTGATCGCCTAAACTTATATTCAATTGAGCCTACGGTAGCTTGCGCACCCTAATTAATGACCATGTGGTGTTACTTATCGATGTCTGCTCCCTTTTAATGCAACGTTTTATTTAAAACATTTTTCTGTTTATGAACTTAAATAGCTCCTCCAATAGAATTTCATAAAAATCTGTTGAGGGCTAAATTCAACGGTGCAAAAAGCTCTTCATGGCCAGTTCGTGCAATTTTGAGAGTCATCTGAGAGCTGAGCTAGAAATAAATTTCCATGCTTGTTTTGCCAATATGCGAAAAACTTTTCCTCTTCGGAAATTGCATTATTATTTTTTCTTTTATTTTTTTATGAAAATAATAGTTGACAAATGAAATTAAATATTTGGTTGCGTGCTGCGCTTGTAAATTAAATTTTATTGAAGCAGCTGAAAAGTTTAAAAAATTTTCTTATGCTTTTTAGTAAAACGTAGGTACTTTTTCAGAGTTTGAGTCAACTAATTTCAACATGAGCAAAAAAACATATTCATTAGTACACCGCAAAACTTTATGGAGCAAGGATGTGTCCCATTGTGTGTTTTGGGTTGGTATATTACACTGTTTCAGCATATTTATAAAAAATTAGCCAGTGGGTGAAGAAGAGTATATAACAGAGTATATTACTAAGATAGCGTGGTAAACTAACCGCTGCTTCTTTGGTTTTTTATTCTGTTTGAGCTGCACCGCAAGAAAGTTATTCGGCGTTTTCATTAGGGAGAAATATCTGAAGAATACAATTTAAAAATCTGTATTCGCCGTGCTCCCATTTTCACTTACTTTTTCGTTTGGCGATTTCAAGCGCAAGTGTATCATATTACCTTTGAATCTTACTTCAAAACTAAACCAACTTCCACTGAAACGAGCAACAAGATCAATGAAATTTAATAAATCTGATTGAATCTTTACTGAAAACGCAAAAGTAAGTGAAAATTGGAACATGGCAGTATATCGTACACAGGGATGCTTGACCTAACAGAATTATTCATAATCAAAGTACAGCGGAAATCGAAACCGGTAATGATAGAAAGCTAAATTCTGGATAGTATTTTCGTTTCATGATAATTTCACCCCAAGGGTGGAAAAGGGGATCAAAGGCCTGTCCTCGAATTAGTTCTGCAATCTGTTTAATGATTCTCGCAACTGAAAAGTTCTTCAACAAAAACAGTCTACTAATAAAATCCATTAAAATTTTGTATGGTTCACAAAGAAAGATTTTAAATGCAATCTAAAAATTTGATCTAAGAAAATCATTATGGCACAATTACTAATTACATGGAATAAAAACAACAAAACAATCCTCTTTGCGTTACAAATATGTGCCGGATAACCCCACCTTCGCCATCTGGTACAGGGTGTTTATCAGTGGTTCCACTTCCAAAATATTGCAGCAATAAGAATGAGAGAAAGATATAATTTTTCTGGTTTGGCGTGAGCTGGTAGAGATGAATTTATCCTTGAAAATTAAGTAATTTCTGAAAGCCACAGTTATTTCCTATCGAATGATGCCAAACTGAAGAAAATCGATTTTAAAGTTTTTCCAGAAAAATGTTGTAGGTAAAAGTTGTTCTAGTGGTCGTTAAAGGGTTAAATTGAATAATCTTAAAATTTAAACTTAAAAGTTAAAGAGAAAAAATGGTTACTTCGTTCACACTTGCCCTTTGCCCTTTTTGAAAAATTAGCTTAGATTGCTTAAACCGTAGTTTATAATAATGAGTTAAGTAGTTGAGGTTTTTATAATATTATTTTATAATTTTATTTTATAAGTTTTATTTCGGATTAGTAAATTTAGACACGTCCGTCGCTTAATGCAGGTGAATATAAAAGGGGCAGATAGTTTTTAGTGGTCGCTTCAAGTGGCCGATCAATCGTTAATTTTTTACAAAAGGTGAATTCTGATACAGCGAGTGGATCTTAATTAGTGATACTCGCAGGTATCGATTTAAATGTAGTCCTGTTAATTTTAGTATTTACCAGAGTTGACGCGTTTCAAGCGTCAACACTGGTATTTAAGATTTAATCATATATTTACACGAATTTCACTTTTTTGCCCATTGTGGAGTTGATACAGGGCTGTGTATAATTTAGTTTCGTATGAAATAATTAGAATAAATTGAAAATTAATGAAATTATGAACTCAGCACGCTTGTCCTTTTACTGATATAAGTGTACAATTTATACAATATTAATAATATTATAAATTCAAAGCAATTATTATTTTTAAACACCCTACGCTACCCATAGACATAGATGTTACAGAAAATTATTTATTTTCCGGGAAATTAAGAAAGTATAAACATAAACACTATCACTGTGGACGGTAGTCCACGCAAGTGACGAAAGCCCACCTCAGTGTGGCTGCAGCACGAGCACTATATTATACGCGCAATAGCGAAGTTTTTACTGGTAGGTCCGATCGAAACGTGTTATATACATACTTTGAAACATACTTTCAGAAAATGTTAAAAATGTTATAATATCGGATCAGCGCACTCCGAAATATAGGTGGTTGAAAAATACCCACCCTTAGCGGTATTGGAACTCAAACTTATTTTTATTTATTCTCCAACGAGCCCAAGATCACAAAAATCTGTCCACCCACTCAAAAGCTATGAATTTTGGAAATTTTTGACGAGTTGATGAAATAGTTTGTTTGTTTGTTTGAATCCATTAGAAAACCAACATTTTATTGATACAGGATTTTAGTACACACAAAACTAAGAAACTTTTGTTCTACAACTTTTTTCAAAATGGCTGATTTTGGCAGGAAGAGCTCAAAAAAAGTTTTAATTCCAACGTGTAATACTAGCTCGTTTAAAAGGTCTTTTGAATACATGCTAACAGGTTCTGTACAATACCTACTTAAAAAAATATAGGTCAAAATAAATTTTGAAAAGTACAGATTTTGCAAATTCCGTGAACCGAAATATAACACCGCAAATAGCAAAGTGTGCGAAAGTAGTTATTTTTCGTAATGCGTCATACGCGTACTAATGGCTCTTACATCTGTTATACGCGGCGTTGACATAAGCCTGTTATACCCTAATAACATATAAGTAGATGTATGTACGAGTACAAATCGCCAATAAAAGAAATTGGTTACATAATCTTGCACATTTATTGCCATAAATTGATATGTACTTAGTATACAAAAACAAAATGTCTATTTTTTTATCTGGTACCATAAGGTAAAAGGGAATATTAAGTATGTGCAATTCTATTTAACAGACAGAAGGAGAAGTGGTAAATCAAAATTGATATCTGAAGTTTTGTGAATTGCAAGTAGGCTTACGTCTCTTGATTTTTACATATTCAAGAGGTTTTTTTATTTGATCTAAGATACATTTGACAAATTTACACACCCTAATATGAAAGAGAAGCAAAAAAACGTATATACGTCCGTGGTCAAAATATAATCCTTATTCACTTTGATAACCAAATGGAAGCCAGAAATCCCCCTGCATGCATTCTGAACCTATCAGCAATAGGATGATACAATTTTCGCTAGATAAGTTGTGTTTTTATATACTCGAACATTCTGTAAAGAAAGTCGGACAGTAAATTAAGCATATTATTTAAAAGTCATTCGAAAAACGCCAGATTTGTGGAAAGAAAACAACAACAACAACATACGATCTCACAAGGCTACCATTTTGAACAAATTTCTAAGCAAAAACTCAACAAATACCATCAAACAACCACCGAATTCACTGCATATGTCTCCGGCCAAAATTTTTCCCTTTCCTGAAATATAAACGGTAATTCACCGCGAAAACTGGAGTCGATTTCGAAAAATGCGATAAAAAATATCTTAATTATTCGATTATTCGTTGGGATAATTGTATTATTTCAGAAGAGGAAGAGGGTAAAATAATAATAATTTTGTGTGTTCGTTGAACAATTGCCGGTACTTTTTTGACAGGAACCCCTATGCAAATCTCCGCCTATATTTTTCAGTTTTTGTATGGACATTTTTTGTTTTTCCAATATTTTTAATAAACTACAGTTATTCAATTATAATAAAATATGCCGCAGATGTTCAGATCGGACTACTAAAGAATATAATCTAATAATATAATAAGGAGCGTTAAACATGGAATTTCGAAGTCAAGAGCACTCGACTGCAGCGTTCTTTCTTGTTTATAGCAAAATAGTTCAAACTACTGTACGTGAAAGTTATACGCATAGTGTCTATTTTGCTTCTAATTATTCCTTTCTTCTTCCTTCCCGTAAAACATTGTCAGTTTTAAAGAAAAATTCCTCTGCTAAAACATTTGTGAGGTCTCCATATAAGCCTCATCATAACAATATACTCATATATGCTAAAGTTTGAAAGTGCTATCAAAGTTGTGTTTAATGACTGTTTAAATCAACTGACTGAATTTAAATCAATTATAGTGAAGCGTCCATGGGGGATAGTTTTGTAGAACATCATTTTCGACCTGGTGAATTGTCAATTGAAAAGTTTCATTAACGAAATCAATCTCAGCAGTCCATGTGTACAAAAGAAAACAGAATGATTCAGCGAAACTTAATGAAATGTCAACACCTGTAATTTCATTATCGGAGTAGTGAAAGTAATGAAAGCAGCATAGCTAAAAGCTCAAACTCAATTAAACGCTTTTTGAAAAGAAGCGTATCTGTATGTTACATTATCAGCGACTGAGTTCAGCGTAATGCAAACGAATGAATATGCAACTATATGGAAAGAATGCACGAACAACAAAGGATATGCAAAGAACTGCAGTTTATATGAGTACGTGGGTATGCGCATCTTCTGTTCTATAGATGCAACAAAATACGATACTATATACTACTCGGAGGGGTTGGAGGGTGGCTAGTTAAACTGCAGCTTTTCAAAATTGGCTGTTTCGCAGCTTTAATTTGACTTGTAATGTAACTTGTTTGAGCTCAAAATTCTAACCCATATTTAAATATTGATATTTTGATATACATGTGTGAATTCACTGACAGTATCTACAATGTTTGTACATCCTTTGATAATTAAATAACTAAACTATTGTAATAATTATTTATGATGTAAATTTTATTTAGCGACCTGCGATTTATTATGGTACGAGTATTGTATTAATTTTAAACTAGGTTAAGGCCAATTTTCACATTAAGTAAAGTTTTAATATTCTTCAATGTTGAGAGAGAATTACAACAGCAACTTTTATTTAGAAGAAAAGTTAAGCTACGGAAAAGTGTTTCAAACTCAGCTTTTAAGTTCCCAGCAGTCTGCTGGCGGGACATTGCAAATATTACTTATTATATCAATCTTCTCAGGAAAAGCGCCGAAGCAAGCGCAGAAGACCCCTTAATATATGCATGTTTGAACGAGATCTCGGAGACTATAAAAGGAAGAACCTTCAAACTTGGACTTCCAGATTCTCCTGACATTTACGCAGATCAAGAGTATACAAAATTTTGGATACCACGCCCACAATACGGCTGTATATCCTCAAGAGCTCTTTTTTCAAGGTAAACCAGCGGAAACCAGTTTTTTAACACGCTTTTATTAGCTTGGCTTGTATCTATGTAACGGAATCTTTCAACTTAATTTTCACCAACTTTCTAACGTCGAAATAATTTGAAATTTTGCACGTGCATTAAGCACCGACGACAATACAATAATTTCACCTGATTTTGACCTGATATCCTGACCAGGATCATCATAATATTTGATTTGTTTTTGTTTTTGATTTGATTTGATTTGTTTTTTGTTTCATTACGCTACCCAACTTAATACATATGTTGATGAGAACGTATGTAATTTTAAAAAAAAATTATAGTTTAAAAAACTTAAAAAAACACCCTTTAATAGCAATGTGAACTAAAAAGTAAAAAATAATTTTAAATAAGTTTAAACATAAAAAGAAGCGTGGGATGCTTGATATTGATTGTTATAATTATTTCATTGGTAGCTAGTTGTAAATATGAACTTATTATAATAATATATTACAGAGCACCCCACGCTTTTTTATGTTTAAGTTAATTTTCCGTCAATCACTTTATACTCATTTTAAACTTATTCAAAGTAATTTTTACTTTTTAGTTAAAGCGTGTTTTTTTTTTAGTTTTTTTAAAATATAATTTTATTTTTTTATTTATTTTTTTTTATATTTTTTACTTTTTTTATTTATATTTCTTTATAAAATAAAAAAATCCAAATTTTTATACACCGAAAATAAAAATTGGTTTTTATATATACAAAAAAAAAAAAAAATTGTATACCCTGCACAAAATATTTGCAAAAGAGTATATAGGGTTATATAGTTAAACTGTCAGAATGTATGTAACAAAGCAAAGGAAGCAGAGAAGCAGGAGAACCCATTAAATACTGGGTGTCTCAAAAGACAGTTCACATTTGATTTGCAACTATTCCGAGGGCCGCGGAGGGTATGTCAATCGGTAGCCTAGGTTTCTCGTTAGCGGACCGTGCGTTTTGCGTACGTGAGTTTTACAAAAACGGTAATTCAGCGACTGTAGCGCGTAGAAAATTATGCAGTATTCGACATGTTCGACATTTAAATGATGCGCCAAGCCCTCGACTCATTGAAAAATGGGTCGAGAAGTTTGAAGACACCGGTTCAACGCTGGAAAAATCAAAGTCCGGGCGTCCATGGTCTTCGAGAACGTTCGAAAATATAGACAGTATTACTCAGTCTGTTCGTGACAACCCGGACCTTTCGATTCGGAAGCGTGCTGTTGACTTAAACGTGCATAGATCACAAAGTTTCACACGGCCAACAGGTCTCCACCACGAGTTGATGAAATTTATCCTGGCAAATTGATCTCCAGGAGAGGTGACATAAATTAGCCTCCACGAAGTCCCGATTTAACCCCTATGGACTTTTTCCTGTTGGGTTACGTCAAATCTAAAGTTTAAGGCAACAAACCAGCTTTCCTGGCACAATTAAAAGGAAATATTCGTCACGAAATGGCAGCCATCACGGAGAATACCTGCCGAGCCGTCATAGGAAATTTTAGTGCTCGATTAAATGAATGCCGTGAACGCATCGGTTTACATTTGGACAATATAATTTTGAAGAAATAAATTCCCAAAGTGTGTATTTTAATCTGTAATAAACATTTTTTAATAAACTACTTACTTTTTTATCGATTTTTTAAATGTGAACTTTCTTTTAAAACACCCTGTATTTACGAGCATATTCGTGATCAGCGTGAAAAGACGAGCCATGTCCGTCCGTCCGTCAGTACGTCTGTCTGAGAAAACAATTCTTCTCTTGATTTGTCACAGAAATTTATTGTCATATTTTGTAAAATAGTTTGTAGAAAGCTAAATGTTGAAGCAATTGTGTTCGCAAATCAAGCTTAGAAGAAATTTTGGATGTCAGTCCCATAATACTATATCTGAAAATTCACCTCACAAATCATATATTTTGATATTTGACACACCTATCCATCAAAATTAAAGCAGCTTGAAACTTTAACTATAGCCGAATATATGACGAATCAAACTTGAATAATAATCTCAAACCATCTCATTTTTGGTTTGTCAAAAGTTACGAAGTGTGTAAAATTTACATTTCTAAATATTTTTGGACCCGTATTTTATGTACTTCAACTATTAATTAAGATTAAAAAAATGTTCTAAGAAAAAACGTTAACTTCGGTTGAGGGGGTTTAAATAGGGGCCGCCACAAGTAGATGTGTATAAAGAGAACATCTATAAGATGCCACCATATCGAATTTCATAAAAGTGAGCCGTGGGTTTGTATGGGACTACCTCAAAAAGTGGGCCGAACACGCCCATTGGTATATGTATATGAAGCCGCTGTCCACTAAAATTCACCAAATCGAATTTTAGGCTAATATTGATTTAAATAAAGATTTTTTCATACAAAATCGCAAATATGGGCGGTGGGTGGCTACTTCAAAAAGTAGGCGGGATATGTGAATTTGTGTATATGAATTAAGCGTCTGTCCATAAAAGCCACCAAATCAAGTTTTAACTTAATATTGACTTTAATAAAGAAGTTTTCCATACAAAAACACAAAAGTATTCAGTAGGTTTGTATGGGGTATACCCCAAAAAGTTTGCGGGTCCCACCATTAATGTATATGTGAAGCGGCCGTCCACTAGAAATAAATTATTAAGTTGATATTGACTATAATAAAAAGGTTTTTTATACAAAACGTCAAAAGTGGGCGGTGGGCGCGGCGGGTCAATCTTGATACTCTATTAAATGAAATAAAAAGAAGTCTAGCTGATCAAGAATATATATACTTTATGGGATCTACGATGGCTCCTTTAATGCGTTACAAACTATCAGACAAACTGATACGAAAATTCGAGCTGCCACTTGTTAAAGAATACAAGCATTCATTATACCATTCACACATATTAACGTTTTCCATACAGTCAATATCAACTTGAAATTCTATTTGGCGGCATCTTACACATCTACTACATCGCTTCATACACATCTACAAAGAGCGTGTACCACCCACTTTTTGGGGTAGCCCCTATTTAAACCCCCGCTTTTATGTATTACAATACTATTTAAAGTTTTGTGTGAATGGTATTAGAGCTTCGGTTCAACCGAAGTTAACGGTTTTTTTTGTTTTATATTTGTTTGCGAAGAAGGTTCGGTTCTGTCGGGCGTCCCCCGATGACTTCTTCTTTTTTTGTTGCAGTCGAGATTTTGTTGGTTTAATAATTTGTTCGCTATTATTTCGCAAGTTGGTTGTTCGATTTCATATACATTAATGATATATAATGTGGGTATTCTCTTATTTGATTAAACCATAAACGTAAACGTTTGGTCTAATTACCGATTCAATTATCATACAAAATGACAATCAAAAGAATTAACTATTTGGTTGATTCTTTTGATTTTTACATTAGATTTTCATGATATAGGCACATGAGCAGAAAAGAAAGTAACTCTTTGTCTTTGTTTACATTTTCTTAGCTTAAAATGATGGCTGAAGAAGTATGTGCAATCCGATTTGATAATTACTTAAGAGAAGAAATCGTGTTTGCATTGGTTGCGGACATGCAAGCAAATTGATTTGCAATTGGATAAGAAAAGCATAGTTGGGAGGAAAATAAATGATAATCGCTTCTGATGATACTAACAGAAGTCAATGAAATAATGAAAAGAATCAAATCTGTCAAATCGGTGCCGTTCCTCAATTTCGACAGAAAGAATCAGCTTAAGATTAATCACTTATATGTAGGGATCAAACACATCAGTAAAAACTTGGATATTGCGCGATTTATGTAGGGCTTGTACTGTGGCAGAATATAGATGGCACTATCGATTAAATCGAACATTTCAAAATTGTGGTAGAAATGTGACTGACTTCAGTGTATGACAGTGAAACGCATCTGTAAAAAACATTCATCTTCAGTGAAAAAAACATTCATCTTCAGTGACGAGAATCATTTCTCGCTCAATGGCTTCAAAATTGCCGAATTTTGGACTACGTCAATCCACGCGACGTACACCAAGCAAGCATCCGCAGAAGGTCACTCTTTGCTTTGGTTTGTGGGCTGGCGGTTCGTACTTCTTCGAAAACGACGATGGCATTGCCTTCAACATCGATGATTTCCAATTTCTTGTGGTCCAAATTGGATGATATGGATGTCAACGACATGTGGTTCTTACAGTACGTCGCTACGTGCTACAATTAAAATGCCGCACGAGAGATTTGATAGCATGGTTATCCCACGCAGAAGCGACCTGAACTGGCCACCGAGATCGTAAATGTTTCTTGTTGGGTTTCCTTAAGTCGAAAGTCTATGCCAATTGGCCGGAAACGACCGGTATCGTTAAAGTCAACAAAGCCTGTGCCATTGCTGAAATTCAGCCCGATCTTTGCGCTAGAGTCAACTTTCGCAGGCTGTCATGCCCTGTGATATAAAATGGAGGTCGTATAAGAAAAAAAACTTATTAATATCACTATTTCAAAAAAATATTCATCTATTCAAACAACTTAAAAATGTACAATACTATTAATTAAATTGTATTCTTAAGAATTATAATTTTAAAACCATACCGGATAACCCTCGTTAGTGGTTCGCTGTAAATTGATATTCAACGCCAAGGGTGAACTTCTTAGTATAAATTTAAGTACATATCATGCAAACATTTATGCAAAAGTTTAAAGTTCTTTCAAATAGTTTTTCTTGTTGGAGTATCAGTGCAAAATATAAACTTGTTCTACGTTTAGACTACCTAGTTTATATATATGTTTACCATACAGTTGATGTTTTTAATTTAATTAAAATTGGTTGATTTAATAAATGTGTCATTTAGTTAAAACTGTTTGCTTATTAATTACAAAAGTTCATTTGATTTATTTTCGTGCATGCTCGAATTTTGTGAGCTAAATAAGTGAATTATTTTATTGAATTTTACCAATTTTATTGAAATCCAGAAAACTAATTGAAACGCAATTATATTATGTACATGGAAGGAGTTTTGTTAGTCAATGTAGGTTCACATGGTACCAGAAATCTGGCAAGTTGAGCAATTTAAGTTGATGGTACGTGAATGGTAAGAATTCCGTTAACAAACGAATCGCGGTGAATTGCCTAACCTAACCGAACTAAAATTGTCACAAATTGTTTCGATAAATGCATAATGAATACGTAATTGCTTAAGGTTGCACTAATTGCGATTAAATTTAATTCTGTTTAGGTTTCTTTTAATATTATTATTATTATTAATCGGATTAATTTATATTTTAAGTAAGTAATATAAGCAGTTGTTTCCCTATTGTGAGTTAAGAGGATTCATCTCTTTGATCTTTTTCGTATTCTGTTTCCTTTAGGGCACTATACAACATCCCTGTTCCGGTGGGGTTATGTGTATGTAAAACAGAACGAATCAAATGTGTTAAAACACATTGTATTGTTAACCCTGCGTTTTGTATGAAATAATATTCAACACATTTTTCTGCATCTAAAACAAATATGGTAGCCGAAAGTATGTATTAATCTTATGTATATAATATTAAGTAAAATTTAATGTGGCATTGTATTGCAATCGTAAATAGTTCGGCCGGAGCCAACTTTATTTTCATTGTTTACCACATATTCAGTTATTATACAATTTACACTGATAAAAAATAATGAAGAAATATAAAAAAATAATCAATTCCGTACGTGAATTGATCCATAGCGATATCAATAGTATGGTGACTACGCATTTTCTTAAACGAAGGACAAAATTCTTGGTACAAGAAAGTTTTTTTTCTTTCAAAACTGAAATTCTTAAATTTAGCCATTTTCAAGCTCTACTGAGCTCAATTTTGAGAAAAAATTGATTTGAGTACAAAATATTGTTTTGTTTTTGTTGTTCTTTTGTTTTGTTTTTGTTGTTTTTTTTTTTTTTTTGTTCTCTTTTTAGATAAAGCCCAATACTGAGATCGATGAAAATTTTTGATGCCGAAAATGTTAATTATTACTGCTATGTCAAACAAACGAAAAACCGTGTTCCCAAATCAACATCAAATACTAAAATTAGATATTTATTGGGTGAAAAGACCACACATTTTGATTTTTCTTTTGGTTTTCTGACGGAAAAGACAAACTGATAATACCATATCCACTTGCATCCTACATCCATCCACGTTACCCCATAGAACAACAACAAAAATGCATCAAAATGGGACGTTACGTTCTCGAGTTAAGCGCGGTTTTATGTATGTCACTATGCCTTAAATATAACGGGTTATTCATTTAGTTTCTTTTTTCATATTTTTTAAAACAGATCACGCGTGACTGATGTCATACTGTCATCTTATTTTATTCATTATTGTTTGACAATACATCATGAAAAAACTCATCCCGGTACAATCCAACATCCTCTAAATGAATCACCCGTTATACCCACATATGGCATTGACGTGTTGTCATAATAGAACCAAATCTGCAAAATAGATATCCGCTACCTTTGTCTATTTTCTCATGGTTCCCTTACTATGTTACAAAGCAAACGATAAATAGATGACGCTCTTCTTACAGCATACATATGGGAAAGCGATTAAAAAAGGGTCACCATATATTCACAAATACGCGTATACATATGTTTATTTATAAATTAAGTTAGTGTATGTATGTATACATACAAGTATACGCAAAAAAGTACTAAGTATGCAAAAAGTGCAAATCTGGCAGATAGAACTATTCAAAAGTTGAGTGTGCGGAAATAAAATGCACGTTTATAACAAGTTATTCAAACAAGGAATAAATTAAAGTAACCGCTGCATTTGGCAGGCAACGATTTTTTTTATTTTATTTATTTTTTTTTTTTTTTTGCCGAGGGAAAAACGCTCTACTGACAGGAGTAAAAGGATGTGCTGGTGGCAGAGTACAGCAACAAGGATATGCAACTGACTGCCTTCCTGCCGAATGGTGAGAACAAGGATCTGGATGTGGTTCGTGGTTAGCGGTAGCTGTGATGAGCGAACGTCAGCTTTAGTAGCGTCCATCATTGGCAGTCGGTAGCGAGTTTTTGGCTAGGATTTAAGTGTGTGTGAAAATAATAGAAAGAGATGTAAAAAAAGACCAATTTTCTTCTCATTGTTGTGCTCACATTTGTGGAAAAGTTTAAAAAAAATCCAGTCTGTTGAACGAATAAAAACTATTTTTGCGCTTTACGAGGGCTGTTTAATATGTTAGTAATTAACTGCAGGAGTCAGTTTTTCAGGTAGGTAAACATTTCGGTATATAGAGTCAATGTATAGCATACTATTTTGTAAAAAAAACTTAAAAATCCGGAAGGAAAACGGCTCGACTACAGGAATCAAACTAGCTAGGCCGTCTGTTGGTTCTAGTTTCTAGTTTTAAAGTTTCTAACAATACAGCCCCGTTTAAATTTTAGCAAATTGATAACTTGCTTGTCGGTTCACATATAATTTTTCGCCGAATTTAAATTATGCGAATAATACGAATATTCATGTCTCACTGGCAGTCTGTATATATAGCTGGCATATTTTAAATGCATAAATCTGAAACTTTGTGTGAAGACTGTTTGCAAACGAAATGATATTGATACAGTTCTGGTACAAACGCTCTGGCACTTTCACATTTTTCTTTGTAAAACTTTTATTTTGAATAAAGAATAAAGTAAGTCTATTGACTAAATCTTACATTACTAAAGAAATACATTAAATGATATAAAACAAAATAATTTAAATTTTTAAAGCTTTTTAATTATTTATCGTGGAAGTCGGCGAGATTTTGCAGTTCGATAGATCAGGTCTTCAAGGTGACAATTTCTTAATCTCGTACGAGGAGCGTTCCTTACCAATTGTGTTGCTAATGGTTTAGGATGTGAGATTAAGCGGGTCCGGTAGTTTCTGTTGATTGGGATTTCTTTACTCATGCTACTCTTAGGTCGTGGTGGAGTATTTCGTTATTTATGTACTACAGAGGTGTAACGCAGAGGCGTAGGTGTTTCGACTGAACTCTTTGAAGAATTTCAATATTTGATCTTGATGCAGAGCCCCAGATCTGAATTCCATAAGTCCATATTGGTTTCAAAATCACTTAATCAGGGGTCCGACAGGAATCGCTAGCGATTTGGCTACTAGTGATTTGCCAATTCGCTCAAAAAATTTCATCATGCTAGAGAGCTAGATGCAAATTAATTGCAAATATATAGCTTCTAAGCAAAAAAATTTTAATTTATTGCCCGCCAAACAAAAAATACCCGGTAACTGATTCAGCTGCGTTCCACTTTTATGTTGGTTCGTGAATGACAACACATAGCATAAAGAAAAGAGTCGCAGTGTATTGCCAATAGCAATTGGCCAATTGTTTCGTTAAATGCACAATAAATGCACAATTGCTTGAAGTTGCAATAATTGCGATTAAAATTAATTTTTTTCAGCTTGGTTTTAACACAAACAGCAGCATGCTATCTACTTAAAAACTAAGTTTGTAATTGCTTTAAAAAGTTGCAATGCAGTGAATGGCAAATTTAACTAGCGATTTGATAGTTGGTTTAGTAAAATGCTCATTTATTAAATAAAACATATGAAATGATTAATTATTATAATGTGTAGATTAATCATAAATGGTACACCCTATCTGCAACCAAAAGCCACTTTATTTAATTGTATTTTAGAGGCGTATCTAGTCAAATCACCAGCACAATTGAGGTAAAATAAGGTCTGTGCTATGGTGAATTGGAATGCAAGCGAAAGCGAAGTATTTTGTTTTCTATTGAAATCGAATGAATTAGGCGCTAGGAACCAGTACAGCGAACCAAGTTGTTTACGCTTTATAAATACAAGATGTTGGTCTAGGTGTATACCTAGAAATTTGGCTTTTTTGTTTGCGGTAATAGAAAGTTACTTAGATAAACGGGTGAGCATTTGTCTCGCCTATGAGTTAGTTGCAAAGTTTTTTGTGCTTTCGCTCTTAATCTCAATTTGTCCAGCCACTTGTTTGTGGCCGTCAAGTTAGATTGCAACTTATTTGATGCTACTACTGGATCCACGTTCTTAGCCGTAATAACTGTGTCATCTGCAAATGTAGCCGTATGCTGTGAAAAGAGTGTATAGTACTGGGCCTAGTACACTGTCATGAGATTGCCCAGAGTTTATTTTTTCCAAATCTGTTGGTCATTTACTTTTACCATAAAATATCTACAGGTAGGATTTAAATATTTTATAGGCGTGATATGGGAGAAACTTTCTAAGTTTAAAAAGCTGACAAGGATGCCACACCTTGTCAAACGCTTACACATCTAGAAAAGCTTCTGGGCAATATTCCTTTCGTTCAAGTTCTTCCATGTGACTTGCTCAATTGTAGAGTTGTATTTATGGAAACAAAATTGATGTGGGGTAATGAATTTATTCCTCTCGATGATTGGGTCAAGACTTGTGAACAAAAGTCTGTCAAATATTTTAGACATGTCTGGTAGCAGACTTATCGGCCTATCAGATGATACAGATTCTAGGGGTTTATCTAGTTTTGGTGTTAGTATAATTTGTGCTATTTTCTAGTGCCATTGGAAGTGGAACGTACAATAGCATAAAATAGCTGAATTATAGCTCTCTAACCGCAATCTGAAAGTTATGTAAGAACTTTAAAATTCAGGTATTATTACAGCATTATGTCAAAATGCCCCCTGCTTTTATCTACATGTTCTCACATTTCCCCCTTGAGGGGTTTCTTAATGTTTCAATATACTTAACCTAATTAAAATTGGAATTAGATTTCAAATCCCATATCGGATTGCAAGCTTCAAAGTGATTATACAATCCGTTCACCCAATACGCTTCATATATTCGAAATGTGTAAGCTACATTTATTCCAGGATTTTGTCCCCATGCAAACAGAAATCCCATTAACAACACATGACTCGATATAAACATTTCAGGACTATGTCTAAGGGTATCTATTTAAGCGAAGGTTTGAATGGGGCCTGTATTCTATGGTGTGATATTTTATTTAGGATTTTATTTTTATTCACCTTGGAGATTCTAGCTGAACTAACAAAAACACAATTTTTTTTATACAAAAACCACAAAACAGTGGGCAGGTTTGAATTAGATTGGCTCGTTAATTTTACATGTTAATTGGACATGTCCTTCCTTTTCCTTGTTTGAGAGATAGCGCTCGTTGTTTTTAAACATTTATCATTAAACTAAGGCCAAATTTTAAGCAATCTTCATAATTAAGTAAGGCAAGCGGACGATCACATAACAAAAGAGTGCCGGTAACTGCGAACAAATGCGAACGTGTGAAACGCAGTCCGGGAAAGTTTTTGTGTGCATTCATGAAAATGAATATATCGCAACACTTCAGTGGCCAAACAAGAGTAGAAACAGTTTAATTTTCTGAGCGGATCGACTTTTGCTTTCAATTCATCAATTGATGAAGATTGCTCACATTTTTCATTTGAATAGTTTCAAAAACCCACTGAACACTTTTGAGTTTTTATATGAAAATCATTTTTATTACTATCAATATCAACGTTTGTGTAAATACTTTTAGGAGTGGAACGCTACGTTTGAAGAGTATTAAAACTTTTTTTTTTATCGAAGTAAACGTTTTCTATTGTTATATCCTGTACTCATAGAATAAAACGATAAGTTTGTGCAAATGTATATAACAGATACTAGGAGGCGTAGAGGACTCCGTAATGTAGACACGATCTTGATCAGAATCAAGAGTCGGGTCTGTATATGTCCGTCCGAAAGTCTGTCTGAATAAGAGATCTCGGAGACTATAATATATAGAGCCTTGTAAAATGGTATTAACAATTTATCTGAAACTTTAGTAACGCTTTAAAGGAGGCATTGTATGCCCCATAAAGTATATACATTTTCGATCAGCTCGACGAGACTAGTCGATTTAGCTTTATCCGTCTATCTGTGTGTCCGTCTGTGAAGATGGCTGATTGTTTTGTTGGGACCAATTTTGAAGTTATCCAGTTGTAAATCGGCACATATTTTAATCTTTATTTCACTTAAATAGATTATCAATATTGCCATGACACGCACACTTGTTTTGGTAGCCCCCATACAAACCATTCGCCCACTTTGAACTTTTTGTATGAACATTTTTTTTATATCAATGTGTAACACCCGCTATCCACTTTTGGGATTTTTAATAAAAACTTTTTCGTTTCAGGCAAGCTCAACTTGACATTTGACATGATGACTTCTTTTGGACGGGCGCTTCACATAAATATTATAAATATTTTTGGGGCATGCTCCAACAAACTTACATTCCACGTTTTAGTTGCCCGATTTTACAAATATTTTTTCTTTATAGTGGCTATGTACAGAACTTGAAACTCTGTGTTATTGGTATTAAAGCTTCGATTCCATAGAAATTAACGTTTTTCAATCAGAATAACACTTTCAATCAGAATAAAATATCCCAAATATGGCCAGATCGGTGCACTACTGCCCTATTTTTCAGAGTTAATATACGTATGAAAACTTTTTATTTTTTCTGCCAATTAAGCTAGAAATTCCCAATTTAGTATATCTCCCTTTAATCCCAATAATTTACATAGGTTCAGCTCCAGCTCCAGAAAAATAGCCCCCATATACATATATGGTTCAACTAAACAGAACAAATCTGCGTGTCCCTCACATAATTCTTTACTAATGTCAATATCAGCTTGAAATTCGAAATTCTTAATGATAGTTAACGTTTTTTCTAGTTTTTTTTTTTTTTTTTTTTTATTAAAAAAATATACAAATATACTTCAAAGTTTTTCTCATCAGATCACGGGTTTAATGTGTTTACGTTTAAGTTTCACAAGTGATCTGGTTATCAAGTTTCTACCACATTATATTCTTATAAGAAGAACTAAAGTTCACTTTAGATTTTAGCAAGTTTTTATAGTGAATGTTAAAGATTGAGTACGGTCAAGTCCTTCATATTTACTAGAGGGTCTGCATGTCTTATTGGGTTGACCTGTACATATGGGTGAATTCAACAATCTTAAAACAAATCGCGCCACCAACAATATTGGAAAACATATGTTCCAAGAGGATAAAAAGGATCAAAGAGCACGAATGATTGCATTGCGCGAAAATTGCACTTAAGAACTTTTTATACCATACTCGAATACTGATTAGTAGATAGAATGCGAAAAGCTTCAATAATATCAACGAAAAATTTTGCAATTCGTTTTATCAACTCTAACCGCAGGATAAAAAAACAAACGAAAAACAATTTACAAAAAATTCCGATTCGTTTGGTGATTACTTTTTCTGCTTATCCTGGACCATATATGTGTGTGTGAATGCATCTCAATTATGCATTCAGTCCTTTATTTAGCTTTAAATGCTTTTTGATGTCTAATTAAGTGTGTTGCTTTGTATGCAATTTTCGCTTTTTTTTTTTTCTTCAATTTTCGCTAATGAACTTCCGCTGTTCTCCCACTTTGTCACCATTTGGTTTTTCTTTTTTAAATACGTTAAAACGTAAGAAATTTTTCAATTTTACATATTTCACATTTCTGTTGGTATGGGAAATCGTTAAAAAGAAAATACATAAAAGAAAATAAATCGAAGAAATTTTGCTTATGCTGCAAAACATAAAATTTTCAATAAACGCGACTCTTCAGAAAATGTCCTTTTCCGATTTTGTCGCTGCTTTCATACATCGTTTTTGTCCTTTTATTTTTCATTTGTTCATTCGTACATTCGCTCGTTCGTTTCCTGCCACGGAACTTCCGCTTGCCATGCCGTGTTGAATGTCTCGCACATTTTTCATATCCGCTTAACACCATTCGACTTCGGAGTGCCTGTCTGACTGCCTGACTGCCTGCCTGCGTTTTAACAGTCACAAAGTATGCTACACCGTGGAATCGACTTGGACTTCTCCTTGCTACAAGTTTTCGTCGCTGTATTGTATTCATGTGTAATCACAAATTGCACGCATTTAAATGCGGCGCGCGGAAATTCCATGCGAAAATCATCAGACAGCCTGGAGAGCTCTTGGTGTTCGACTGGGTCGTCGGCATGGTCCTCATTATCGGCGCTCATTCCTCCGTGCTTTTTTGTTGGCCCAGGTGTTTTTTTATTTTTTTTAAACAAAAGATTTATGTCACGCATGCACATCCATATATTGTAGTATGTACCTAGTTATACACTCAATGGTAATACATCATTGCTGAAGTCCCTCATGCGACTTCTGTGCCTCTGTGCTCTCCACCTTGCAATCTCTGCCATTTGCAAAAGTTATGAATATGTATCTGCTTCGTTATTGTTGCGAAATTGTTATATCAGCGGAAATTGCGCTCAACTTCGCACGCCTCGAAATGAATTCCATTTAAATTTCACATTCTGTTATGCGTCGCATTGTCTCTGAATTATCCTCGTTCATTTCTTCTACATATCTATCAATTTAGCTCAGCTTCATACTCTTCCGAATACATATACGTATCCTGTCTGACTTCCTGTACTCAGTCTTCTCTATTTATACCCTGCGCACATATATTTAAATATGAAGAGCTATGTTAGTTTGGTTGAACTCTTAGCGTATATTCAACATGGTGCAGCTGGCGTTGTTGATCCCAGTAAGTAAATATACTAGTATACATGAATTCTTGATGGGCTCCATGAGTCGAGCCAACTAGCCATGTCCGTATGAGTGTCTAGATTTTGAAGAGTGTTACAGCTAAATATAATATATTTTCAAGATCCGGAATTTTACGTGCTTGAAGAAGTTTCTGCTTCGCTGTTTCGGAGTAACACAAAATAATTAATTAGGTACTTAGTTTCTTAGATGTTGGTAATGTTATTCAGACAATAATATAAGTCATTTCGATTGGATTTGTTCGAACATAGATTTCACGCCGAATCGTGTTCAATGATGACGCACATTTCTGGCTCAATTGATACATCAATAGACAAAATTGACGCAATTGGGCTGACGAGCAACCCAAAAAGATTCTCGAAGTACCGTTACATCTCCAAAAATGCATCATTTAGTGTGGTTTATGGGGTGGTGGAATTATCGGTCCGTATTTCATTAAAAATGATGCCAGACAGAACATGACCGTCAATGGCGCGCCATGACAACTGACTTTATGTTGCCTTGAAATTGAAGCCCGTGATGTCGACCAAATTTCATTTGAGCACACCGGTGCAACGGCACACACAGCGCGCGAAACAATCGCTTTATTGAGAAATCATTTTGGTGAGCACCTAATTTCACGTTAGGAACTTGTCAAATGGCCGCCTAGATCGTGTGATATCACATCATTTTTTTCATTGGGGTTATGTAAAGTCGAAAGTCTTCGTCGATAAGAAAGCTACAATTCAAGACTTGGAAGCCAACATTGCTCGCGTTATTCGCGAGATACCGGTAGCAACGCTGGAAATTTGGACGAATTTCGGACCCTGGCTTCAAATTCAACTAAATGGGAGCGGCATGCCCGCTATACTTAGAAGTCCAAATAAAAATGTACCGCTCACTTCTAAGTAGTTGAATAGAAAAATGTTTTAAAATCAATATTTATAGTTGTTTATGAAACCTATTTACCTATTAATTAATTGTTTTCGACTACTTCCTACAATACTTTTCGGATTTTGTATGAACTACTTTTTCATTATATTTTCTTATGATGGATAATATTTTATACATGAAAAAGATCATTTCCAATAGTGTTACAACTTTACATCTAATTTAATATTTAATATAAAAGTTTTTATACCCTGCACCGATTTGAATTCTAAAGAGAGCAGAAGGTGGCTTGGCAGACCCAATAAAGTATATAGTTATGTTCTTGATCAGCAACGAGTCGATATAGACATGTCCATCTGTCGATATTTAAACTATTCTGTTGCTTCTTCGGAAATTCTTTTTTTATTTTTAAATTTTTGTAAGAAATATTTCTGGTTTTTGTTCTGAATTAAGTTTGAAATGAAAAATATGTCCTATATTATGTGAATCCTTACCAAATATTCCAAAATATTCCAAATATTGGCCAAGATCGGACCACTTTAAAGGGTAGCCCATGCATATCTGACCATATTTTTGAATTTTTAATTGAGCATTTTTATATTTAATGAAATATCTCGAATATGTCCAGATTGGACCACTATTATAATTCATTGTTTATGTAAGTGAAATGTCTTTTGTGCTATTCGGCATAACCAGAGTATAAGGGTATGTATGTGTGTATGTATATACTCGAATATAATGGTAGTAATATTTGCATTTGGTTTATTGTTTTGTTCGTCAGACACAGTGAATCCCAAATCGATTTGTCTATTGAACTAAATACCATTTAAATTTCATTGTAAAATAACACCAATAGTTCCGACTGGCATTCTGATGAGGCCAGACAAACTCGAAATGTTTTGAGTTAGATTGCCTTGATTGTAAATTTGCTGTTGCTATTTGCAATGGTGATTTTCTTCATCATTACTAGTCGAACTTCATTACTTATACGAAACGAAACTGCTATATTGAGCAAATTGCATTCGCACTATTCAACATTAACCAACTATAACAAAAATGTTACACTCAAACTGGGTACATTGTGTGTGTGCGAGAATCCAGATAAATAGAAACATTGCATTTTTATATTGGACAATATTCGAGAAACTATAAAATTACAATTAAAGCAAAATTGATTCGACACAAACTGCATAAACTCGTATATTGTAACTACGAAAGTTTACTAATACACCGACTACATTAAAAAAAAAACAAAAAAAAACCTCTTCTTAAAAATAGATTTAGCTTCGGTTGGTCTCACATAACCAAAGTTTCGTTTTCAAAATCGTTTTGGCCAAACCAAAAAACAACACTAATTGCTTCATTTTTTTTGCTTTAGCAAGAAATTTGAAGAGATTTCCGATTCAACGAACTTAATACAATGACTACTCAGGCCGAGTTCGCCTACCAGTCAGCCAGGCGTGGTGCAAGCCCGAAAGTGCAGCGAAGAGCTTACCAAAGCTGCAAAGTTTTGTTTTAAGTACTATTATGGATTCATTGTTGAAGCAATTACAGAGCAGAGCACAGTCCAATCAAATTGCTCAAGTTCTAGGTACTCGAAGTTGATTGCATTGCATTGCATTCTGCACAAGAAATTTTTCAAATATTGATTTAGAAAGGCTGGTGGAGTACGAGTAGTATAATCATATTGGGCTTAGTTGGAAAAGAGAAACGAATACCTTTACAACAAAAACTGTTCGGGGGATACACTTGATAAAACATAACATATGACTGTGGACTGTGGACTGTGTCCATGCAAGTGACGAAAGCTTACCTCAGTGTGACTGTAGCACGAGCACTATATTATATGCGCAATAACGAAGTTTTTACTGATAGAACCGATCGAGCGTGGAAATATCAAAATAAAAATCTCTTAGAATATATGGACGTATCAAAAAAATAGGTCAACCAAGAGCAATTTTAAAGTTGCTTAAACTGCTCTTAATACACATTGGAATAACAGGCTTTATATCTTATCTTACTAATATCTAGAGAAAATATTTTTTTCAGAGCCCCGAATTACGAAAATATCAATGTTGGTACTCTATTAAACTGCAATGAAAAGAATGTGCTGACTTAGAACCGGATATCTTCAAAATTGGTGCTCAAAAAATGCGCAACAACATCCAGACAGACGGACATAGCTATATCGGCTCGTCTCGTCTCGTCGAGCTGATCAAAAATGTATAAACTTTATGGGAACTTTATGGGGTCTACGATTCCTCCTTTAATGCGTTACAAACTTACAGACAAACTTATAATACCATTTCACACTACGTGGGTGAGAACAAAAAGAAGGCCTACCGCCAAAAACCGCCATTTCGAAGAACCTTGCGAAACAAAATTTTCTTAATTTTTTGTGTACTGAGAATCTAAAAAAAAAATGGGTTTTGAAATACTCAAAAACCTTCGCTATAGCGCATATAATATAGGATTCTGGGAGAAAAGAGATCAAAATTCCGTTAATACAATATTTGTACAGACATTTTATTGCTATTGATGTTAGATCCTTCTACACCAAATCTGATGTATTTTGCTTCAGTAAAACCAAGAAAAAAAAAGTAAGGAGCTCTTCACACAGCGTGTGAATTTTATTTTTTTTGAGTCACACTGTTTGCTACGCAAAGAAAGCATCGGAGTCCCCATAAAGTATACATATATGTCTCTCTGTCTGTGTGTTCTTCTCCGCCCTATTCTCTAAATCTTTAAAATATTTGTTTGAAAGTTGGTACGGAGACGCTTCATAACCAGAAACAACTAAAGTTCAATCACAACCACGATTTATTCACTAGAAGGTATAGCTCCCATACAAAAACACTTTGTATTTATTTTGTTTGAACTAACATGTTTGAATTAAAGCAATTATTTAAAAAAAAAAAAAAAAATTGTTTTGAAATTAGTCAAATACATACAAAAGGTGAATCCAATTTAAAAAATAGCAGATATTGTATAAACTGTATACTTATATCAGCATCGATAGCTCAACCGACTAGTTTTGCAAATTAATCTCAACGACTTGGGTTCCACCCCCGCTCGATCCAAAATTTGTTTAACTTTTAATGTGATTGTTTCTAATTATTGATGCGCAACAAAATTATCAACAACGGTAAAAAAATGCAAAATTCGTGCCTAATAAAGGGTGCGGCATCTAGACCTTCGGTATTTAAACATTGAGTAACTCTAAGATTTTTCAACCGATTTCCACAAATGTGCAATATTTAATTACAATATTTTCTACCCTAAATTAAATGACCTCCTCCATTCAATACGTCAAAAGCAGCTCTTTTTCGGGCACTCTGCACAACTTTGAAGAAAATTGATCCGATGCTGTTTTTGAGCACCCTGCGGTCAAAACAGTGACTTCGTCAGTGGTAATCGTTTTCACAATTAAACGATTGTTTTCAATGTAAACCACTACAAGTATAGCTCGTTATTTCGGTCTGTATTGACGCATAGATAAAATGGTATTGAATGACGTTTTACAATTGTGTTCATTTGTTGAAATCGGCTACAAAATGGCAGAGTTATTTAATGTTGACATACAGAAGATCTATGATGGCACACCCTATACATACTTGTATATGAATAAATTTTAATATATTACTCTATTGTTAAATTCCTTCAAAAATTTAACAACTTAAGTAGAAACCAATCTTGCCGAGCAAAAAGTGCAAGTGTGAAGAGTTCGGTTCCATCGAAATTAACGTTTTTTTTGTTGTTGTTATACTTTTAAGAAATATTTACAAGTAGTTTCGCATTGTTATGCAAAAGAATAATTTGAACTCTTAAAGATATTTTCGTTTGAGTTTTGATTAAAGCTTCCTGCTTTTAACTATACAAAAATTCAATTTATCAAAGTAAGTCTTAATTATTTTGAGCAATCAATAAAACCATAAATAAGTCAAAAGCAACCGTAAGCTTAAACTGAAATATGTAGTTCTACAAGTGGCATTAAGGACTCTAAGGAACGAGAGAGTGAAAAAAAGCATATTTAAGACCCATATTGATAACTTAAGCCGAATGATTTACTGTGCTTACTGCTTCAACATATATTCGAGTTTGCCTTTTCGTTGCCTGTCAATCGAGTAATGCTTCCTGTCCTGGAGCAGGATACACAGTGGACTAAAATGAGGCTAAGGCTAAGAAGAAGCCTCACTAATGCTGAAGTCCAATCGATTTTATATTTGATTGATACTGTTTGGGTACGACCACTCCATGAACTCCACATGACGGGAGTGGTCAGCGGCAAACACACCCCAAAGGCGAACACTCATGCACACACACACACACACACACACACACACACACACACACACACACACACACACACACACACACACACACACACACACACACACACACACACACACACACACACACACACACACACACACACACCACACACACACACACACACACACACACACACACACACACACACACCTTTACAATAATACACGCACGCTACTCAATGTTATTATTTTATTGCGATTAAACCTGTCCAAAACAAATCAGCATTGAATAAAATAATAATAAAGAATAAAGAATAAAGGAAGGAAATCGGGCACTGTCAATTTATCGACTTCCGCTTTTATTCATTCTTTTCTTTACGTACGAGTATATGTTTGTCGAATGTTTACTCGAAATCCTTGTCGTTGATATTTGATTTGCCGATTGTCACGTTTTACTCGTTCTGCTTTTGTTCTTTTCAAGGAAGAAGGCTCATGGAAATGGAGAGAGAGAAAGAAAAGTAAAAAGGTTATCCATTTTAACCAGTAGGGGTAAAATTATCGCAACGGGATATGTGCATCGATAAATCAGTTAAATAAAGTTAGAAACTTATTTATCAGTAGGCAAAATATCAGAGGCTTCGCGCCATTTCAAGCCCTGCCCATATCAATTTTAATAAATTCTCACGCATGTTGCCATTAATTTCAGTTAATTTACCATTTTTCATGCTTAAACTGACATTTTCACGCTACCTTTGCATACATCAATGACACACGAGCAGCCAGATACCAGCACAGACAGATACTCGTACAGTTGCTCGTATATAGGTAGATACACCAACAAACACAGATAGGTAAACCTAAAAATACTTAACAAGGAAAAAGCAACGCAACCAATATGCCTTCCGATGACGGTCTTGAGTTGGCCTAGTACACATCGACTTCAGATATACCTACCTATCTACCTACATAAGCATGCAGACAGACATAAATTTTGCATAGCGCAATAATTTTTAAACGCACTGTGAATTTTAGAGAACCTTTCAGCTTCACTTTGTAAGGGCCACACATCTTGGCTTGCTGTGGAATTTTGTCGCAGGTTTAAAGCAATTAAACTACGAAATTAAGAAGTGTCCGTATATACGAGTACGTGTAAATGTTTGTGATTGTTCTGGAGCACGCACTGTGGTAGAGTGCCAGAACTGAAAGTGTGTGGCAGACCTTTTTTATACCTAAAACATATTGTATATAGAATTTTAGTATATTAGTATTTTAGTATAGTAATTTTAAGTAATTATAAATATGTTTAGTAATTCAGCCTTTCATATATCCGATGATACGTATATCTGATTTCAATGCAGATTTTATACAATTTTCCGGAAGTGGCAAGCACTCGATATAACGTCCATAAATTTTGCTGGAATGCACGGTACTCTAAATTTTAATTTATTCTACGAAAGTAAATTATTTCACTAAATTATACCACGACGACTGTAACAGAGCTAAATTGTTGAGTGATCCTTAAATGGTATTATCAGTTTGGCTGAAAGTTTGCAACGGAGACATTTTAGACCCCCTAAAATATATATTCTTGACCAGCTCGACGGGAAAAGTGGAAAATGTAGCATGCATGACGGTACCTACAGCAATAGAGAGTGGCTAATCGATTTCGCCGCAGGTTTGAACATGGTAATCAGTAGCACCAGTTTTCCACAACGTAACGTACACAAGCTTCTTGGAATGGTAACAATCAAAGCTTCTGAAGATACGAGGGAGCAGTGGAGACATATCTCCCACTTCATGGATACGGCTGCTAAGGAGGTCATTGGATACACCAGACGCGTGACGAACCCTTGATATGACGAGGAGTAAGCTACTGCAGAGAAATACGCCGCTTACAAAAGAACTCTGGAGTCGGGTGCAACGCGAGCTTTTAGAGAGCGATATGGTGAGAAACGGAGAGAGAAAGAAAGCCTTTTCAAACGCAAAAAAAGGAAGTCGTGAGCTTGAGGATGTTGAGGTGTTATGTGATAGAAATCAAGCTCAAAAGTTTTATTAAAAGGTCAAACGCCTGCCCGAAGGTTTTAAGCTCGGAGTTTCTGTCTGTAAGGACAATGATTAAAGTCTGATTACAGATGCACAGGAATCACTGAGACTAAGGTGAAGTAACTTCTCTAATCTACTTGGGGCGATGAAAAGAACAATACCGCCGACAGAGAAGCATACCTAGAACCACCAATAATGAATTTTTTTTAGAGCAACCGGATTCTAACGAGGTCGACCGTATTTAAAAAAATTAAGAATAACAAAGGGGCAGGCTCCGGTGGTGAAGAGTTGGTATGCACCAACACTTATGCAAAATAAGGTCCGATGAATGCATGCCCAACGATTGGAATCTCAGAGTTCTTTGTCCTATCTTCAAGAAAGGAGACACCACTGTTTGCGCGAACTACCGTGAAATAAGTCCTCCATTCAATAGGATACAAAATTCTGTCCTGCGTACTGTGTAACTGGCTGGAGTCATAAACAAATGCACTGATAGACCAGTAGTGGCTTCAGACCAAAGAGGTCGACCAGTGACCAAATTTTCACTTTACGCCAAGTCCTGGCAAAGACCCTTGAGTACATCAAAGACACACACCACATATTTGTCGATTTAAGAAAGCTTTGGAAACGAAGATAAGAACGAAGTTCTTCAACGACCATTCTGAACTTGGTATCACTGCAAAGATCGTTCGTCTTTGCATGATGACGCTATCAAACACCCAAAGCGTCATCAGAGTCAGAAGGAACCCTTCCGAACCATTTGGCACCAAGAAATGTTTCTGACTGGTTGATGTTTTATTGTGCGACTTTTTACCTCTTGATGAAGTGCATCCTACTCCACTGTCCATACGGTTCACGGGCCTAGCGGTGAACGAGGACAAGACGAAGTACTTTGTGTCCACTCGCAGACCATCAGTCTTAGACCGTCTGTGAGTATGGAGAATTTCAACTTCAATGTTGTAGAAAACTTCGTCTATCTAGGAACAGAAATTACCAGCGACAACAACATTAGCCGAGAGATCAGGCTTGCTAATCGCTGCTACTTTGGGCTCAGCAAGTAAATTAGAATTAGAGCCCTCTCTCGAAGTACGAAGATAAAAATCTGTAAGGTACTGATAATCCCGGTGCTGCTGTATGGCACAGAAACATGGGCCCTGACATCATCTGGAGTGTTCAAGAGAAAGATTCTTCGTAGAATTTTTGGTCACCTTAGAGGTGACGTCTTGTTTAAGTCCCGTATGAACCACGAGCTGTATGAGCTCTATGATGATTTTGACCTGATTTTGATTGGTGGACGGCGTCAGAGAAGACGTCCGAGATTTAGGTGGTAAGATCAGGTCTATGAAGATCTGAAGAAGCTCCGGATTGCCAGCGACTGTGCTTTCCTACGTCCGGCCTTGACCGATAGAATTTTTGGTTATGTGGCAAACACTAATATCCTGTTAGGATTCCTTCTGGCCGTGTCTTCTATTGACGCAAGGCTGATGGTGTCATGGTATTTTAATCTGGAATTCGCGGTTGCTACACAGCTGCAGATCAGGTGTTATTTCTACATTATCTTAAATATTATACAGCTGGAGTTTTTTCACCTTTCCCCAGCTTTGGTCCAGGTTCCTCTTCCAGTTTGCTATATAGCGTCTGTTGATAGATTCCTACGTGTATAATTACTTCTCGCAATAGCCCAACTCTTTTTTTGCTAGACTGTCCGCCAATTCATTACCGCGTACAGCATCAACTGCATCCCTGGTCGCCAATGCGAAATGGTAGTAAGGTGAATTATATATATGCTCGGCTTAACAGAACTTAATAATTAATAGCTACAAACGAGATAGCAACTAAGTATATTTTGGCTTGCACAGCGATGAGGAGCATATTGCAGGTTTTTAGATTGATAAATTTTTTATAAATAAATATTAATTTGGGTAGGGTAATTTTCATTTTCGCCATGGACTCCGGAACTATGTCTCCAATTGCTACGAAACTTTTAGAATGTATTGGTAACGATTTGGAGAAGGGCCACGCTCCCAATATAAGAGAAACACAAAATGGATCGTATCTCAGCATCAATTTAACGCAGAAGGGCATCTTATCTCTAAAACTATTTAGTGTAGATGGCTGAGATTTAGTACACATTGAAAAGATACCGGGAAAAATATGATGCATTTGAAAAATTGGCGGAGAAAAATTGGAGAGTTTACAAATGGTTCATATCTCAAAGCCATATCTTAAATATTGTAGAAGTTATAAACTATTTTCACTGTAGTAGAATACTTCTTAGAAGAACATAAAATTGAGATAACACCGCACACCCGAAAATTTAATTTTTTCTTTTCGCAGTTTGTAGTTTGTAAAACCCAATAGAAGGCTTCAAAGTCCTTACAAGATTATATACATTCTTGATCAGCTCAAGAAGACGAGGCGATCTAGCCATGTCCGTCTGTCTGGCTGTCTGTGAATTCAGTTTTTCTTCCAATTATAGTTTCAAAACCGATTCACTTTAAACGACTTTTTCGACATTTTTATTTTTTATTTATAATGGGAACATATAAAAACCGCAACCAAAAAGGTCTATGAATCTTAGTACTTTCCTACGGTCCAAACCACTCACTTGCTCCTTTCTAATATAGTGATTATCAAGCAACTGTATTCTGCTTCTGGCTACAGGGGTCTCCTCTTCATGGTCACAGAATCTGCATTCGGGAGAGTTATGTATCCCCAAAACATATAAATGTTTCTTTAGTCTACAGTGGCCTGTTAGCAGTCCTGTTAATATTCTTTCTTGGTTCTTACCTAACTGAGGCAAAGTTTTCGATCTATTCGGGTTGTAGCCCCCTAGAAATACCTTTGCTTGTCTTATTCCTTGGCTTGTAGCCCAGTGTTGTTCTTTTTATATATCCTTCTCCTTGCAGATTGCTTCCGATATAGTATGTCTCCCGATGCCACAATACGGCTACGGTCCTATCAATAGCGTTGGCGCTCCTTGTTTGGCAAGCTTGTCTGCTTGCTCATTACCTGGAATATTGTTATGACCCGGCACCCACGGCACCCTAGTTTTTTAAAAAGCCCATATGCTACAAGTACTAGCTTCGTCCTAGCTACGTCTTAGTTAAGTGCCTTCAACACAGCCTGATAGCCTCTATCTAGGTTAAATTGCGCACATCTGATTACCACTCCCAATGATGAGTCCTTGGGCCGACAGCTCCTAGGCCTGTGCCATCTTCTGTCAGTGATCCATCCGGGTACCACTTGATGGTGCGTGGTTTAATTACGTATGAACTTTCTGATGTCCACGATTTATTGTCGGACCATTTGATGATAAATCTCCTATCAAATATATACCTCTGTGTCATTTCGTCTCTAGGCATGGACATTAAGGATGCACCCTTCGTCCATGTTTGGAGACGTTTCTGACAGATCTCCGAAGTAGCTTTGCCTCCATCGACTGACAGTCTTAAGAGCGTCTCTTTTATTCTATGCTCGATTTCCAGATGAAGTGGTGTCAAATCTAGTATAGCTTCCAACGCCACTATTGGGCACGCGCGCATTGCCCCTGTGATGCAAACGCACGCTACTCTTTGTAGGGAGTTCAGCGATTTAGTGACTGTCACTTGGCTCGTTAGCTCTCCCCACGCGACTGCGGCATACAGTAGCACTGGTTTCACTACCATGATATAGAGCCATAGCATGTTCTTCAGGTTACACCCCGAGATTTACGGGCCAGCTTCCTGCACACAAGTATTGCCTTTGTGCATTTTCTTATGGTTTCTTCCATGTGTGTTTTCCATAGGAGCTTACTGTCTAGTGTTACCCCCAGATATTTAACCTTATTGCTAAGCTCTACTGGAACCCCTCCGAGCCTGATCACTTTTAATCTAGGAAGCTTTTGCTTCCTAGTGAATGGTACAATGGGGTTAATGCTAAGTCCTACCATAACGCACCAATCTTTTTTTTTTTCTTTTTATTTCCCACGAATAGTCTGGCTAAAAAAAAAAAAAAACATTTTGTACATTTTAGCATATAGAGTAAGGGATAAAAATAATTATGAAGAACAGTTGCAACTAATTATGATAGTATTTATAATAAATTTTTCACCTATGAGTTGTACAAGAAATTATGCATCCACTACAAGCAGCTAATACTCACGACTGCCCCGCTTTAGTTTAGCAATAATTTGCTTGCATAACAAGATCAGCTATAATAAGATAATATGTACGTCTATAAATAATTTGGCAGATCAGCTGGTTGGATCCTCTTAAGGAGCCGTCTTGTCGTTAATTCCATGATGGGTAATTTATTCATCTCAGTGTTGGAGTGTGCCAAAATTCGGTTGTGATACTTTCTGCTAATTGCTACTATTTCCTTTTTGATTAGAAATATACCATTCGGCCTTGGTAATTTCTCGAAGTATTTTAGACTGTTGCCTTTGAATATTGTTAGATGTCTTAGATGTGGCCCAGACTTGAAGACCACAAGTCCAAATTGATTTTATGATGCTTTTGTATAGCAGTAATTTATTGTACATGGATAGTTCAGATTTATTATTCATGAGCCAGTACAATTGTCGGTATTTTTCTTTGATATGGTTTCTTTTTTCTCTATGTGTAATTTCCAAGTCAGTTTATGGTCTAGGTGAATTCCTAAGTATTTGGCCGACTTTTAAATAGGTATGTCTACATTATTTATTTTAAGAGGGATGGGTGCAAAAGCTCGTTTGGTTGTGAAGATAACTTGCGTGGTCTTGTTTTCATTAATTTTTATAGCCCATTAGTCAAACCACTTTACTGTAGTATCTAGTAAGTTTTGAAGTTTAGCAGAGGCTATCGTTAAGACTTTATGAGAATAAAGAAGAATTGTGTCATCTGCAAAAGTTGCTATCATGGAAGATGGAACGTCCGGTTGAGGTATATCTTGTGTAAAGAGTACGTATAGGAGAGGTCCTAGAACGCTTCCTGGAGGTATACCTGCATTTATTTGTCTTATTGAAGAAAAAGAGTCTTCGGCTTTTACATAAAAGTCCCAAAAAGTTGCAGTCTGACATGGAAAAATCTTGCAAACAACTTTGATAAGATCGTTAAAAGACTTATTGGTCTGTAGAAAGCCGCACTTGTGGCATCTTTACTAGACTTAGGTATTGCTATAATTTCTGCTACTTTCCATGTCTTTGGAAAATATTTATATTTTATTAAAGCGTTAAACATGTTTCGAAGGTAGTACATAGCATTCATTGGAAGTTCTTTGAGTAGTTTTCCAGCATATCATATCATAGTGTTTTCAATAATTTTTTTAATTTCTTTTACAGTTACATATCGAATTTTGGGCAAATCGCTGGAATATAAAAGTCAATAGCGAAAAGTCTAGTCACTGTACTTTATCATTGAGGCAAGGGAACTGCCCGCCCGTTTTGCTCAACAATTTGGTAATACCTCATGTTGACCATGTATGCTACTTAGGATTTAACTTCGAAAGACTTGGCACCTGGCGTAAGAATATTCAAAAAACCACAGCCGTTTGCTACGCTAAACTCAAAAAGTTAAACTGGTTACTTCGCCCAAGTAGTAAATTCAGCCTCGAAGATAAACTGCTTATTTACAAATCAATCATTATGCCTACCTGGATGTATGGAATACAATTATGGGGCACTGCTGCTGCCACAAATCTAAACCCGTATACAAGTACTTTAAAACAAGGTCTTGCGTAAAATAGCAGATGCTCCTTGGTATATGCGCAATAAAGTCTTACATCGAAATTTGAAATCACCAACAGTCATGGAACAGTTGAACTTCCACAGCAGCAGATATAATGATCGACTGGCTTCTCATGTTAATCATTTAGCAGCGGCTTTGGTCGTTAATACATGCCGTAGACGGCTCCAAAGATTTCATCCAAATGATATTCAGGCATTAAGCCTTATTTTTGTTAGTTATGTTAATGGATACATACAAATGTATTATAGTTTTTAAGTAAACTGATCGACATTGAGTTAAGATAATAAAAAAAGAAAAAAAACATATCGAATTGGAGTATTGCTCTTTGAGCAGCTAGAAGAAGATTGTGAGATATGTTCACAGTTTTTTGGGTTGTTAGTAAAGGTCTTTTGATAAAAGTCAGCTAGAACTGTCGACTTGTCGTACCCTGTCTTTGCCCAAGTACCATCTGTTCTTTTTAAGGGAGGGTTGGGTGCCTTGGTTGCTCTTAGTTTTTTATTGACCTTCCAAAGGAAATAATTAGTATCTAAGGTTGGGGTTATATGGGTCAAAAATGTTACAATATTTTTATTATTGTTTATGTTTAGTGCTTCTTTTAACTCCTTAATTGCTCGATTAAGCTTCGCTTTGTCTTTAGGAAATCTTGAAACTTGCCAGATTTTTTCTAAGTTTTCTCTTTCTATTGATTTGATTCCGAATCGAGGCGGGTATAAACAGGTGAGCCGTGCTCTTTCGAAATAAGACTGGAGTGGAATTCATTGCAGCTTCCGCTACAGCGTCATTAAAGTATATCACGGAACTTTCAATATCATCTGGAGATTTCAATGGAATGTCCGATCGTAAGTATATATTTAATAATTCTTTGTAGGCTTGCCAATCTGTTTTTGAGTTATAAAGAGAAGGCGCCGGCTTATTTGTATCAAGTGTAGAAAAGTAATCGAGTTGTATTGGGTAGTGGTCGGAGGACAACTCAAAGCGGGATCTTATATTAAAGTGATTAATATTTATGTTCTTAATAACACAAAAGTCAATTAGATCTGGCACTTTGTAAGTGTCTGTGGGCCAGTAAGTAGGTTCGCCTGTTGATAGGTATTTGCAACCATTACTCTGAATTGATTCCAGAAGTATTTCATCTTTCTTGTGTGTTTTGCGTTAAAATCACCGGCGGCTAGAAATCTTGGTCCTAACGATTTATAATATTTATTCTATTGAGCTAATGTGATTTTATGTCGTGGTGGACTATACAAAGCTTAAATGGTCAGAGGTCCGTTCAAATCATGTAAATAGAATAGTGGTGGCTTGAATATAAACATAGTTATACTTCTCAATTGCAGAGCATTTAATTTTGTTTTTTATTATTATTGCTGAGCCCCCTTGACCTGTGCCGTCTGGGTGATTTGTATTATACGAAGTCTACCCTGTTATTTTCACAAAATGTTTTAATGTAAGGTAAGTTTCTGATATAAGGTTCAGATTAATATTATTTTCATGAAGAAAGTGTTTTAATTCCAGAATTCGTTGCCTTAACTTGTTTGCATTCCAAAATAAAATTCGTAGACAATTTGATGACATATCTATGAACTAAGCTTGGATACTAAAAGTGTAATTACATTTGCTGCATCAGTTGTTTCATCATTAGTTCAAGTTCCTGCATATCATTATGTTCATGTAGCTGTGGTGCTGGGTTAGAAGGTAAGGAAACGCTCTGCTTTTATCGCTTAGTTTTGGTACACTTTTCTCGCGAAGTGTAGGAAAGCGTTGGACTTTTAAAGCTGTGTACACTGCACAGCCCTTATAATTTGCTGTGTGATTGCCTCCGCATAAGGCACATTTAGTTAGGCATTTACCAATAGTTAAAGAGCAGTCTATTGTTTTGTGGGGACCAGCGCATTTGACACAGACTGGATCTCGTGTACAATAGTTTTTGGTATGTCCATACTTCTGCAAGTTGGCACACTGTGACAGAGTACGTTCGACATGCGGAGGTTCAAATGAGATTTTTGTTTGAAGCAAATGTGTCACTTTATATATATATATATATATATATATATATATATATTTGTTGTTATCTTCACTTTTAAGTTCTACTGAAAATAAAGGAAGATGAATTTTTGTGGTTCTTTGCTGAATATTGTAAATGTTTTTAACAGTGTGACCCAGTTCTTGAAGTTCAGTTTTTATTTCTTCAATATCGGCAGAAGGGTGCATATTTCTAAGGATTACTTTGAAATTTCTATCTTCCTTAGCTCTGTATGTGTATTACTTTGTTGCTTTATTGACGCAACATATTTATAATACTTCTATAAACATTTGGGTCTGTAGCCTGAACTCTAACCTCATTGTTTGCCTCGGCTCAAAGTTTTCCTAGACTACTTCTTTAAGAGCATTACTTAATGTTTTAATTTGGCCTACATCCTGAATATAAATGGGCGGAGGTTTATTTACCTTCGGTTGAGCCTGTACTATTTACTGGAACACTGGATTGTTCGTCAGTCGGGTCGTTGTCCGCTAAGATTTCGAAACGGTTCGTTGAAATCACCAATATGGTGTGATTTTGAGTCCTCTGTTGATTATTTCACAGAGTGTCTCTTCAATCTTCCCACTTGCTACTATGACGATGGCGTCTGCATATCCTTGGCATCTTATCCCATTCTCCGTTAGTCTACATAGTAGGCTGTCTACGACTAGGCTCCATAGAAGGTATGCATGTTGGTCTCGGTGTAACGGTCTCCGATTCAATACTGTTCCTCGAGTGTGCTTGTCTATCACTTTCTCCATCGTCCATCCATGAACGATAGGTCTGAATGCTTTGGGTAGGGTTGCATCCTTTTTCCCCGCATTAGGGATAAAGACAACTCTGGCACTTCTCTAAGGTGTTGGGATATAACCTACTACCACGCTACTGGTCATGATATTCTGCAGTTTTGAGAGTATTTCTGTTACCCCGTTCTGCAGTAGTGCTGGAAATATTCCATCTACTCCCGGTGATTTGAAGGCTTTAAAGGTAGATATGGCCTACATAAATTTTTCTTCATTTATCACAGACTTGGCGAATAATATGTTCGCTCTAATAGTTCTTACATGCGACTCCTCTTGTTGGAGTATTCCACATGAGCCACCTGGGAAATGAGTATCCAGGAGTTGCTGAATTCTTTGTTCCTCACTTTCCGTATAGGAGTTATCCGGTGTACGGAGTGAGATATTCGCGTAAACCTGTGCCTTAGTCATTGCCCGAAATATTCGGGCCGCCGACGCAGTATTTACGATCCCTTCGCAGATAACTCTATAGTTTCTGCGCTTTTCTTTCCTTATTTCTTCTTCACAACTTGTGAGCTCTATGGTGTAAACCTCCCATAGGTTCGTCCTTCTGGCTTCACTGTACAGCCTTTTAATATTTGCCCTAAGTCTATGTAGGCGGTCGTTCCACCATGGGGCGTCCCGTTCTCGTCTTTGGAAATAGGGCATGCGCTTTCAAGTGACTGAGTGATACCTACATTCAAGTCGTTTACTGCCTGTTATAGCTCCAGGGAGTGTCTAGGGAACTCTGCCTTCTAGCCTACTTATGGCATCCCATTCATTTTTCCTGTGGTTTCTCTTCATTTCTCGGGTGCGCTCCGTCCCCTATTATTTCAAATCTAATTATCCTATGGTCAGACATGGAATGTTCCTGTGACACATGCCAGTTCCTTATATCATTTTCCATGGACATGCTACAAAGAGTTATATCTAATACCTCCTTTGTTGGTGTCTGTGCTTCCCCAAGCCTCATTGTGTGCATTTGCGTCGCAGCCTACCAGGATAGGTAGTCCACGTCTATTGCAGAAATACGAGAGGCATTCAATTTCCTCCGGAGGTTATGTACGCTGAAGCAATGACTGCTTGGTTCCTTCTGCCCTTACAAAGTACAGTGTAATTAATATCATTTTTGATGATTATGCAAGCTCTAGGGGTACTGTTTCTAGTGTCCCTGGTTACATTCGTGCTCCTGGTATACAGGATTAATTACGACTTCGTGACACCAGGGTTCCTGGATCAGCGCAAGCCCCAGTTGTTGGTTGGTGAATGTCCTCGCTATGATAGCTCCTCTTCGGTGAGCGTTTTCCCCTTCTCCTTGGACGGGAATCAGTCCAAACCTAAAACGGATTGTAGAGCCTCCGCATATGATAGCGGTCTTCGATTCCTAATCGATGCCCACTATCATCAGCTGTCCGCTAAGTTCCTGCCTCAGCGAGATCACCTTCTAGAAGCCATTCCACCGTTTTCAACTGACTTCTGGGGAGGAATAGTTGGATGACTTCCGATGGCGGAATGTCGTCACCCATGACCGTCAGTGGAGGGCCGTCCCAGCCCCCCAATACAGGAGCGTGCAGCTGCAGCCACTCCACGATGTGCTCATACGCACAATACACCAAGAGCATCCCTGGCCGAAAATGTACGGCGTCAAATTTAATCTTGTGCGACCAGCCTTTTGCGACCTCACACAGGATGGCGTCTTCCAGATCCGTCAGCTCATCTGGAGTCAGCATTATCTGAAAGTAGTCTTCAGATAACACTGCCACCTTCGTGGACTTGACGACGCTGGCGTAGCTGGTTGCGGTTGGCTGCCCTCCACAACGGTCTGTTTCCCGCCGGAGCTTCCTCTTGGCCCTCTGTACTTGTATCATCCGTCCTGCTACGTTTTCCTGCCGCGTGGTCTGGAGTGGTGAGCGTCTTGTTTTGCCGGCTGTTGTGGCTGCATAACACTCTTGTAGCTCAGCGCTCTCTCCCGAGCCCTATCAGGCGTCAGTCCTTGCTCGAGGTACCTTATGTACCACTTGACGCCCGCTCCACTTAATCCCCGACGCTTTGGGTCATCCACACCTCCTGGCTGTCCTGGTGGTGGTAGTTGCGGTTTCTTATCCAGCGTAGCTTTCCTACTATGTTGTGACGTTTTGCTGGCTGCACCATTACTTTTACCTCGAGCTTTACCTCAGCAATGGTTGTCATTTCCGTTGCTCCTTCCGCTCTCGGTCGGTTTGTCACTGCTGTCCTTTCAGCATAGTGAAGCTGCTGTGCACCCAGTCTTGCTTAACTCCGTCTGACTGTAGTAGCAGCCGGCGCACGTGAACGTTCACATCCCGATGTTGGACGACCCTCATCCAACCGCTGCTCTTCAAGCTGCGTTGCAGCTTGCTTCGCGGTGCAGTCCCGCGATATTTTGGTATTTTTATTTTTTTTTTTGTATATAATTGGACCCACGAGTTGCGAAGAAAGAATGTCCATCTGTGCAGAGATTCGCCGTACACAGATAAGGTCACAGTTACTCTCCGAGGAGACCAGGTATCGGAGAAGCACCGTTATCGACTGAGCTATTTTTATACAGGGCCCAAGATCTGAAACAGAGGGGATTTTATTATAGAAAATATTACAGCTAGCGTTAAAGTTAGATCTTCAAACAGCTTACAGAGTAGTATTCATAGTAGTAGTAGTCTCCGAGTTTCAGCACTGCTTTGATAAGTAAAAGATCCGTCCCCAGCTTTGCGTGAATTCCCTAGCATATTTCTTTAAAATATCCAATGTTAAATTGTAATTCAATAAAATTAAATTAATAAAGAAAGAATAATATTATTCATCAACTTACATACATAATCGTAGAATGTAGATATATTTGCGCTCAGTGCATTCAAATCTATAGTTATAAATATTCATTAACACGCCAAAATATAATTGTTGAATGGTGAAATAAATATTTTAGATTTTTCCAACATTTCATACATGTGAAGAATATAATACGAGTATATAGTTCAATAAACCAAAACGTTTTAGAATATCAAGTCAATATTCTTAATTGGAGAGGACTCATTTGTATAAACGACCATAACAAAAAACAACTTTACCACAAAAACAACTGGGGAGCGCTGAAACCACTTAAATGCATCAAGAGGAGAAAACTGTTTCCGCTAACAACAAAATTGTAACACCATCATAAGAATAAATATCATCAACAACAAAAAACAAGTAACAATGCGGGAGTTTACGACTTCGAAATAGCCTTCTGCCTTTCCCATGAAGACTTATGCTGGTTCCTCTTACTCTTAGCAGTGGCGAACCCAGGCTTTGGGGCTATGGTGCCTCGATACCTTAATACCCCTCCCCCAAATGTTGGGTTAATACTAAATTCTATAGAAATGGTCCAATGACGAAGTTACAAAATTGTCTATATCGGTTACGACGCGTGATCCCTTGATTGAAATAGTCTATATAGATGATACAACTTTTTTAATAGCATCATCACAAAAAAATAACACTAGTCTACAGCTTTAGAAATAAATAAATTAATTAATTCCCCACCCACTTTTTAAGGTAGCCCCATACAAACCAACCGCCCACTTTCGACTTTTTGTATACAAATTTTTATTATTGCGGTCAAATTCACTGTAAAAATTGATGTGCTGACTTCCTATAAAATGACTTTTCAGATATACATCAAAGAGTGTGATCTTCCCACTTTTTGGGGTAGCCCCCATACACACCATACACACCACCCGCCCATTTTTGCCTTTTGTATGGAAAAAGTTTCTATTGCAGTCAATTTCGACGTGAAATGGACGGACGCTTTACATAAATACCAAGTTATATATTGAGGTGTTGGAATTAATTTGAAAGAATTTTATTAGATTTTTGAGTGTTTATTTAAATAAATGCTACAATCGTATATTATTCAACAGTATGGTCCATCGTTCAGCTAGCATACGTTTTCCGCATCTTTTTGGCAGCATATGGATTGCCGCTCGAGGCAATCTACGAATCGACTCATTTTTTTTGTATACTCATAAGAAGTAAAGCGCTGCTCAGCCAGGGCGTGGGTCATCGATCTGAACAACTGGTAGTGAGATCAACGTTTCTAACGTTTCATTGACGGAACATGCAACATATGGTCGAGCGTTGTCATGTTGAAAATTGAAGCTTATGAAGTAGGCTTTCACATGAATATAGTCACAGGTTTACCCGATGCGATTTAGTGCTAGTTACGCCATATCTTATGAAGCCTTTAAAATTAATTAATTCATTTTTAGCTTCTTATGGACGAACGCTTCTCATAAAAAATATGACTCCCCCTTTCAATAGGTAGCCCCCACACAAACCTAACAACCGCATTTTGGGATTTTTTATGAAAAACTTTATCTTTACAGACAAAATCAAGTTGACTTTTTTTTTCATATGGACGGACGTTTTGCATAATTATAAAGGGACGCGTTACGCCCACATTTAGGGATTGGGTCCAACAAACTTATATCCCACGTTTAGGTTGTTCGATTTTACCAATATTTATTTCTTTATACATGCTAAGTTCGCAGATTGGAACTTCATGTGAAGTTAACTTTTTGTTCTTGTTTTTCATAGATTTAGGTCTGCTGAACTGGAAAATAGCCTCAGAACAATTTTGAATGGATACTTTTCGCGGTATGATTTTTTTAAGTGTTTTAGAAGGAAGGACCCCTTTTTAGCCTTATCTCGAGCCAGAAACGACCAATCTGATTAATATGTCAAAATGAAATACCCGAATACCGGTTCATAATTTCATTTAATTTGATTGAAAAAAGAAATGTGTTTTGTTCGATAGATTTGATTCATATGTATCTCATATTCCTTGTTTTCTCTATGCAAAAAATACAAACCTGAGCAAACTTAAGAGAATTGTAATCTCTATTTTAAAAATTCATATTTTTACCTCCTTTCTTCTTTAATTTATAATTTTGAAGTATTTCCACGAATAATTTTCAAACTATTTAAACGATTTTAAAAACTGAATGTTTGTATGGGGCTACCCCTTGTGCCGTTGGCTCGTTCATTTAAAACCCTTTCTCTAATTAGGCTTGAAATAGTGCAAATATCCAAAATTCTGTAACTCTTATAGTCTCCAATATTTCGTTGTTCAAATAGAGAGTCAGATGGACACGTCTATATCAACTCATTTCCAATATAAATACTTCATGCCACGCCTCCATCTGAATGTTTCATACATTTGCGCAAACTTAATATACCGTTTTACCCTGTATGTAAAGGGTATGATAAGATTATTTGAAGAGCAAAATAATTGGCGTGTCAGACATTTTGTTACGCCCAATTTAAGTGTTTCCGCCTTCCTTCCATTTTGTTGCCACTCTTTCTTAGTCTCCACAAAATAATTTTGTTTATTTTTTTTTTGATTTTTGTTCAGAACTGTTTCGAAGCTGCACATCTTACTCGTATTCAACTGGGTGTCGGTTGTACTCGAATAGCTTGTTAGTTTCATTTCTGCTGCCTTCAGTTGTTGGATGCTTCGTCGGGAAGATGCAATACTTTTTAAGCTGCTCTGCTACTATTTGGGCAACATCTTCAACTCAAATTGCACTAAATACCAAAATGTTGCAGTTACTTGTTTTTGGTTGTTAGTATTTGAAGTGTAAGAGCATGGGGTGGGTTTGTGTGCGCATTTTGACTTCTTCGCATAAAATTGCCAACAGTGCAACATGCCACATAAGACATTAAGTATGCACACCAGTTCCGTTTACATTTCAGTTAATTTTTGGAAGCATGCCCGCACATGTGTGAATGGTCTTAAAATGAAAATTCCAAATGCGAAGCGTCAGTTTTTCTTTCGACTTCTCGATTTAATTTTCATTTCAATGCATTTCAACCTTTACTTTAATATTAGTTAAACGCATCCCACTATAGACAATCTGTGAAAGCGTTTCATAAATCATATGGTATTTCAAGGTTAGGTTTCAAAATAACCGAACTTTTAATTTAAATCGTAGAACACGTAGCGCCATCTATTAAATGTTGGCAGTGTTAGAAAGGTACATTTTTCTCCTTTCGAAAGCAGCGAAGTTCATGCTAATCGTTTGACAGGTTACAAAAAGACACAAGTTTTTGTAGTTATGTCGTTAAATTAAAAGAGCAAATATTAAATTTTGTTTCAAACTCGGTAAAAAATTTGCAGGGACTTACGAATTGTTAAAAAAGTTTAAGATGATGATTGTATGAGTCGTACCCAAATTTACACGTGGTTTACACGTCTTTTTGAAACCTGTCGTGACGTTTTAAATGATAATCCAAGACCTGGACGATCTAATCATGCTGAGTTAGTGGAAAAAGTAAGTGAAATAATCGCTATCGATGCAAATTTCATTGTGAGAATGCTGACAGAAGAATTAAATCCATCTTACTATACAATCTACAAAATATTAACTGAAGAATTGGGTAAAAGAAAAGTATGTGCACGTTTTGTTCCACATAAGTTAAATGATGATCAAAAAATCGCTCGTGTAGTCAATGATTTTTTGATGAAAAAACAGAGTTGTCTCAAAATAAAAACTGCAATGAAAGGAGCTTTTTACGATGACATACAAGTCATACAAGCAGCCGTGACATAGGTGCTAGAGAACATGCCAAAAAGCGAGTGTAAATAGTCTATGGAAAAATTGGTTCAGCGTTCCAAACGTTGTATTGAGTTAAATGGATCATATTTTGAATAAATATTAGCTTACTAGCTTACAAAATACCATGCTTGTTTTATTTTATAACTCAAAAGTTCTGTTATTTTTAGATCACACCGTGATTTTTATGATAAAAATAAACAAAGAAATGTTAACTTGGGTGCACAGCCTAAACTAGGCTGGTGGGAGTATATGGGGCTACCTCTTGAATTGGACAGAACACGCCCATTAATGTATTTGTGAAGCATCTGTTAATAAGAGGACACCACATCGAATTTCAAGCTAATAAGAAATTATTTTTAGTGGCAATTCAAGACAAATTATAAAATTATAACAAATACTTCGTACAAGTTGACAATGGATTTATTTTTTTTATTTTACCACTGCGGTAAAATGGTTGCGAGTTGTGAAATTTCAAGTTACTCTTGTAGCAGTGCGGTAATTAGAGACCTTATTTTGTGAGTTAATTCTCATCTAGAGGGAGATCTTTTCTCTCAGACAGTCATACGGTCGGACGACGAACGGACGGATATAGCAATATCAACTCTACTTGTTGCCCTAATCATGAATGTATATAAAGGGTGTAGAACTTTGAATTGAACTAAAATACAGGGACAAAAAAAATTTAATATTAGCTTTATTAGGAAGACAGCAGCTTTTTGAAGCAATGGGGGCTCGTGAATGGTTTTAGGTAGAAGACCCTAAAATACTTAAATTTTAATAATGACGGAACAATTCGCCTTGGATGTGTCAGTAGGTGTCGACTACAGTGTACACTTTTTAAATTTGGCTTCGAAAAAGAAAGACTGTATTGCGATTCGGTGTAGATATATTTGCAGAAGTAAGACTTTTTCCAGAGATCGTTCACTTTATGTGCATCATAAAATATATTTGAAAATTATCGACAAATTTGTTTTAGATTACACAGGTCTACAAATAAGGGGGCATGTCAGTTTTTTGAAAGCTATGGGTTCCTTCCGAAAAAATTTGCTGCGTAGAATCCGAATCCGGGGTCAGAATTGGCCCATCATTTTGAGATATTTGAGGTTATGTACCCGAAAATCGGCGTTTTTGACCTACTTTTCAGGTTATGTACAGGGTGCAATTTTTATGGTCTGCCTCTCCAGTTACATCATTTAGTACCACTCTTACCCTTTAATTTAAGAGTTCAAGAGATCAATTACGCAAAGTTATGGCTATTCGATGTTACGAAATATATCCCTTCGACGTCATTTGGGTACATAATCTCAAAATCCTGACGTGATGGATTTTGATCCAATTCGGAAATGACCCTTAGCTTTCCAACAACTAAACCATGTCGACCTGTGTTATTAATTTTACGAATACATTAAATATTGTGATTAAATAAATAAAATTTTATAACATAAAAACTCAACACGAGGGTTATCTTGTATATTGTGAGCTTCAGCAACACTAAGGTTTGTTAGGCTCCAGCTTACATTTCGTACATAAACTGTTATTCTGATAGAAACAATCGATACTGAACGTGAATTGATATTGCAAGATAGTCACGTGACATACCGTCAGATTGAGACATTCATAGGCATTAGTAGTTCAAATATATATTCGATATTACAAAGAACAAGATTTGTTCGCATTGGATATCGCTTATTTTGACTATCGCGAATATAGCGAAATACATCCGTTTAGCGAAATACATCCATGGTGGTTATGACATCTTAACAGATGACAAATCATGTACATGTTTATGCACATCGTTAAAAGTACCCAAATATACCTAAAGTATTTCTTCAAAACCTGTTCCAATTGCTTCTATTATCTTCATGGAGAATATTTAGAAAAACAATATACTAGTTTCTATTATTAGGCTCATAATATAAAAAGCAGCTCTCGTAGTAATGATTTATTTTCCTATAAAGGACGTCGGTAAGCTCGGAGATAATCAGCCACGGCTAGAAGAGAAAAACTGATGTTATCGGCTGCTCTAACTTTTAATGAATACTTATGCAAAAACTAAGATTGTTTCAATCCTAGTTTTACAGAAAATAAAAAGAAAAACTATTCGTCTGAGAATATACCATACCAAATATTTGCATAGTTATGTATTACATATGAGCAAGGTGTATGCAGCCTCAAAACAATCATTACATATTCTGGGCAGCTTTTACTTATTGCGTACCAAATACGTACATATACATATGTATCTAAAAATAAACATGGATACTTACTATAGATATACTGCGTCTGTGTTTGTGTAAGGTTGCCAACTTTTTATGTGGCTCGTGTGAGACACCTTCTGCAAAAGCACCTAAAATCACAGCCAGCTGTTCTATTCTCCCTTGGCTCGCTAAAGTGAAAGTGCATTTTCATGTGATTTAATGGACTTTTCGGGTTTGCCGGATATTATTTTATATGCTTATTTTTCTTTTTGCACAATGTCTATGGAGGGATTACGCCTCCCATGTCTATTTTCTATCGATTTTAGCAGTAATTAAACCAAAATTTCCACATCCAATGCACTGAATAACTGCCGAAATGAGTGCTTAAATGAAACTGCTTTAAATTGTTTTTTCACTGATTATTTGCTAATCGTGGTAATAATATTTAAGCTACCTTTGGTTGTGTCTTCTTCTTTCTTTGACTCACATCCTGCTGTTAAGAAGAGGAAAAAGTTTTGTAGAGGATTTAGCTACGTTTCCCCTATTAACTATTTTAAAAGAAACTTCAAGCGAATTTTCTTTCCAGTTGAATTTCCGTGAAACATTTCCTGTGGAACTTTTCATCACACACTTTGTGGGATTAACGCGTCCTTGATATCCTTCCACGCACTATTGTGTCCAAAGCAAGCAAATTGAGATCAAAGCAAATGAAGAATCTGTAAATTTATTCTGAATTATAATCTGTGCGCAAATTTATTTATTGTTGTACGCTTCACATTTTATATGAAAATGACTTCATTAGTTTGTCTAGAAGTTTTTAACGCAATAGAGCAAATATCTAAGACTTAACAAAGTAGTGTATATATCTATATATTCGATTATATATTCGTTCAGCTCGATTTTTTTTAGAACGAAGCTATTTATGGCTGTCTTGAGGAAAGAAGACAAATGTCAAAGAGAGAAAATAACAACAACAATAATAAGCAAGTGACGTACTTACTCTCTCTCTCTCTCTCTCTCTCTCTCTCTCTCTCTCTCTCTCTCTCTCTCTCTTTCTGTGTGTCTTTCAATGCATATGCATCAGAATGCTTTGCTGTTAGATTAGCACGTGCATGGTGCCCTTCAATGCTTAGAGCGTTAGTACGCGACCGGCATAGAGAGCATTATTTTCTCTATTCTGCCAGTTGAAAATAAAGAAACCGAAAACAACCACTTTTTGTTTACAAATAAAGTGAAGCTACAAGAATACGTGTTTCAAACGTAGTTTGCGAGGCCTCATCTGTCCGCTGGCCGAATATATCAAAACTTACAAATATTTAAAGTGCGGTACATCAAACCGTGCTGTTTTCACTATAATTAAATGCTGGGCAGTCATACACACACACAATACAAAAAAAGCGATCCTCTATCTATTGTAACGAACTGATAGTACCATTTCACACATAATGGACTCAAATAATACATCAATACTGACATACCACGCCCATTTTTTACGGTAGCCCCCACGTCGTATGATGGGCGTGGCAACCACATAATTAAATAAACCTGATCTACGCTTGGTTAAGAAGAGTTAAAATATTCAAATTTGTTGAGATCTCGTTGTCCATACATAAGAAGTACGGATAGTTGGACTAATAAAAAATATACATAATTTTGTTTGTGGTCTGTCACGCTTGCTTACGCCTATTACATACTGTTGCATAAGCTCAGTATACTCTTCGCCCTAAAGGGCAAGCTACAACAAAAGACTTTCGACCCAAAATTTTGAAAAAGAGCGAATATTAAATTCTGCTTTCTAGATTTGCATTTAATAAATATGTTAACAACTAAAAGCGTGGGTGCAATAAGTAGGAAGAACTATGTTTGTAACATTTGTGCAAACTGTGTATGGAAACACGCATAGCGTGTAAGAATAAATGTTTGTAGCCCGCTTTATGTTGGGATTATTTAGGATTAAGAACAACGAGTGGTTGGATAGAAGAAGAGCTTACAATATGCAATGTGTGGATATAGAGAGGTTGAATAAAGATGAAAAATTATGAACATAAAAGCAAATTAAAAACAACTCGAAATAATTACAAGATTGTTACATGGTAACAGAAGTGGAGCGACTAAAATGTCCAATTCTAGTGGATAAGTAGAACAAAAAGGAAAAGCAACTAAAATTTTACAGCGTGTAAAATGGCAGCGTACAGCGATCGTTTGCCGACGGAGCTGGATTGCTTAAACATAGCAAAGGAGTGGCCGAAATGGAAATGTACATTTCTTATGTACATGACGGCCACAGAACAAATTGATGTGTCAGAACATAAGGAAATAGCCACCATGCTGTGGCTTATAGGTCATCGTAGCCTGGAAATATACAACACAGTTTTTCAAAACGATGGAACGGCTGTTGGAATACTAGGTAGTAGTATTGTGGATGGACATCAACAATAGCAGCCGCAGGAACAACAGCATCAGCAACTACAGCCTCAACAACAACAGCAGCAACAAGAACAGCAGCAACAAGAACAGCAGTAACAACAGTCGGTGCTGTCACAGCGGTATCAACAAACATTGAACAATGTATTGGATGCATTTGATCACTACTGCATTCCGAGAGTAAACACGACAATGGAATCGCACAAGTTTAACACCATTTTTCGAGAAGGGAAGTCGTTTGGCGAATTGGAGACTGAATTACATAAACAAATTCAGTTCTGCCAATTCGTCCGTAATTGCGGTGCGTCATATAATGAACGCATGCTTCGTGATCGAATTATTATTGGCGTTTAAGACAAAAAGCTACAGTTAAAACTATTGGATGGTAGAAATGAGCCATTGTACAATGTCGTTGAAATGTGTAAAACATTTCAAGCTGTAAATGCTAATAAGAAGTACCTGGAGCGATATAACAATGCACCAGCGTGTGTTCAAGTAATAGAACAGCAAGATCTACATAATCAGGAGTCAATCAACGCTGTCGTCGACCGCCGGACCTGTTATAATTGTGGTAAAGCACTTACTACAAAACACATAAAGGAATGCAAAGCGAAGGGTATCGCTTGTTATGGCTCTGGAAAGGCTGGCCATTTTCAGCAATTTTGTTAAGCAATAAAAAAGGAAAATATGGGCAACGCGAACAATTATCAACGCATGGCTAATCAAGCAGCTACCAGAAATGAAAGATCAAAGAGGGTCAATCAAGTAAACTGGACATATGCAGGTAACGAAAACGTAAATTCTGGTAAAGTTACTATAGTTAGTTAAGACATATGATAAACATTATCAAGTAAATGCAAACAGTAACGAATTAGTCAAAGGTCGATGGACCAAAACATATCGTATAAAATATGAAGTTGTGGAGTTTAAAATTGATACGGGATCAGATGTAAAGTGCATATCACTAGGTCTAGTTAAAAAACTTAAGGTGAATTTGGAAAAATTATAGAAAAATTATCCTATAGTTGATTACAGTAGTAATAAAATCACAGTATTTGGTATAGCAAAACTTAAATGTATCGATACAAAAAACGACAATGTTGAACGAACTGCAAACTTTGTAGTTGGTAATGACTGGTATGAGCAACCTTTGGGCTTAGAAACATATACCAAGTTTGGGTTAGTAAAGCGCATGGATGCTGTTTCATGTTTGCCATTGACTGGTGATGAATTTTTAGGTAGTAACAAGGATGTGTTTGGTGGAATAGGAAAATTTCCAGGGAAAGTATCTAAAAAACTCATAGAAGGAGCAACACGGGTGTTGCATTACAAAAAACGCATTCCACTTAGCTTGCATGACAAATTAAAGGTTGAATTAGCACAGATGGTTGAACAGGGAATCATTTAACCGGTCGCTGAACCGACAGAATGGGTCGAACATTTACAAATCGTGGAAAAATCAAATGGGAATTTACGCATATGTTTTGATCCGGGTCCGCTAAATGAATGTATTCAGCGTGAGCATTTCTTGATACCTACAATGGATGATTTTGTTAGAACTGGATGAGCGGAGCTAAAAACTAACAACATTTACTCTATAAGCGTTTTAGATGGAATCGTGTGCTATTCGGAGTTAACTGTGCGCCTGAAATGTTTCAAAGAAAAATGGTACAGGTTTTTGGACACATTCCTGGAGTTGTCATCTACTTTGATATGGCGATTGTTGCAGAAAGTGAAGAAGAACATGGTAAAACGTTGAGCCTTGTTATTGAGCGAGCTCGGATCAAAATCGGAAGTTCAAATTATAGGTTATGTGCTGTTATATGGATGTATTAAACCACAAACAAAGTATCGTAATGCAATTAAGAAAATGCGGAGACCAGAAAGTAAACATGATGTTATACGTTTGCTGGGATTGTTTAAGTATTTGGGAAGATTTATTACAAATTAGTAGGGCCCCGCGTACGCGGCCCTCCCCTTTCCCCTGCCACTCCTTCCACATGATCCTTTACTCTACCTCCAACTTTATTAACGAAACTTCACAGGATCACCCATGGGACTATTTTGAATACTGCCACAAAATTTGATCAAAATCGGTTGAGCGGTTGTCTGTAGGGAACATATATACATACTTCCATTTATATATATATATATATATATATATATATATATATATATATATATATATATATATATATATATATATATATATATATATATAGATATATATATATATATATATATATATATATATATATATATATATATATATAGTATATATATATATATATATATATATATATATATATATATATATATATATATATATATATATATATATATATATATAGATATGTATATCTCAATGAACAGTAGACTTACGAAATCTTACAAGAAATGATGTTGAATTTCGATGGAAGAAAAACATGAACAAAAGTATCAAGACTATAATTGCTAGAGACAATTACAGCTGAACCGGTATTAACAATATATGATCCTAAAAAGATAGTGGTGGTACAGACAGATGCATCTAAAAATGGACTTGGATGTGTAATCATGCAGGAAGGAAATACGGTAGCCTATGCTGATGGAAAGTGGGCACAAATAGAAAAAGAATTGTTAGCCATTGGGAATTCACTGTGGAGAGTGATCATAAACCATTGAAAACATTAGTAAAAATGGATATCGACGACATCACAGCTCGTCTACAGCGAATGTTCATTTTCTTGTTGAAATATCCAAAGATGATAGTCGTGCATAAACCAGGAAAGGAGATGTATGTTGAAGACTGCTTATCTAGAGCACAAGTTGATGAAATATCGTAAATTGAAGAATCACTGGTCGACCTCTTTGGTCTGTAGCCACACTGATACTGGCCTATAAGTGTATTCATGTATTGCTCCAGCCGATTGCACAGCACGCGGTACAAAAGTTTGTATCCTATTGAAAGGAAGACTTATTCCACGGTACTTCGCGCAGACAGCGGGGTCTCCTTTCTTGTAGATAGGACAAAGAATACTGAGATTTAAGTCGGCCGTATTTTTCTCTTCATCGTCCCCAAGTAAGTTAAAAAAGTGACTTCTCCATAGTCTCAGTGAATCATGTGCATCTGTAACCCGACTTCCATTATTGTCCTTACAGAATGAAATTCCGGGCTTAAAACCTTCGGTCAGACGCTAGACCTTTTAATAAAACTTTCGAGATTCATTTCCATGACATAACACCTTAACATCCTCAAGCTCACGTCTTTCTTGTTCCTTTTTTTTGCGTCTGAAAAAGCGTTTCTGCTCGACCACTGCGTGTTTTACCATTCAATTGTCTCATTATAAATATCTAATGGATCAGAATATTCAGTCTCATGATTAATCAATTTCGCATCAGAGCTTGCGAGTTCCTTCATTCAGAATATGAATATAACATTCGTCAATTGGTCTGTATCTACATTACGTTGACATGTATTTTGTATTGGTGGTATAATATTGATTTCTTTTAGTGTTAATGGCTTAGTTACATTCTCTCTGTTTTTGATTTGATCTTCCTCAATCAACAGTTCACTTGCTTTAAACCCATTGTGTTTAGTCTTAGCAATAAATCTACGATTTCTCCTACAGAAATTGTTATAGTTGTCTTTTACAATATATGACTTATCGTTAACTGATCCAACAATTGTTCCGTAATTCCATTCTTTTAAGATTTTCTTAAAAATATCTCCAATTTTTAGTACTGACAAGGTTTTTGCATTTCTGTCGTAATAATAGTTATGTTTTTACTTTTTGATTTTAATTCTTTCTTGTACAATATCTTCGCTAATGATATTACGACATAATAGTGCATCAACAATTGGCAACCTAGTTTTAACCAAATGACCGAAAAATATTTGCAAGTTTCATACCTGCCACTGGCGTGGTGTTATACTCAAGAACTCTATACTGATAACTATCTATATCATTTGCTTCCTAGCATCCTTTGATTATGTTTTTAGCTAGATCGTTACTCTGAGGATATCGAGGACTCGAAAATTTCAAGACAATATTATTCTTCCGTGCATACACATCAAGTTCACCCGAATTAAATGGACTATTGTCACTTTTGATAGTTGATAACCAAGTTTTTTAAAATTTTTTGAGAGATGTTCTATGATGTGAGTAGAAGTTTTCTTCTGTAGACTCTACAATTAGAAACCCCGAATATGCATTGATTAGTTCTAAATAATCTTTACCAGCAAATACAAACACTTACTGATTTGTAACTGCAATGCCTTAGCTATAACAAGACGATGATTACGAAATAGTAAATCATTGACATTGATCTTTGAATCTGTAAAAGCATTGTCCTAAGTCCGTCAGTTCATGAAAGTTTGGCCACCCAAATTAAACATACTTGCATAAACGATTATATTGCTCATCAGCTAATAAAGATTGTAGTTATCCTCTGACAAGCATACCGATTTAGTTACTGAGTGAATTATTTGTGACCAAATTTTCACTTTACGACAAAGACACACACCACCTATTTGTCGGGTTAAGGCCACTGTCGATACGCCGATAATAACGCCCTATCTGAACTTTGTATCCCAGCAAAGATCATTCGTCTTTGCATGATGACGCTATCACACACCCAATGCGTTGTCAGAGTCAGAAAGAATCCTTCCGAACCGTTTGAGGTTGATGATTTATTGTGCGAATTTTTTAATCTCTTGATGGAGTACATCCTACGCCACTGCCCATACGTAGAACGGTCAGGCGCGATCTGCCATAAGATGTGATGCTACTTGCATATGCAGATGATATTATCATCATCGGCACCATCGAACGGCGCCTTAGCTGGGCGTTCTCAGAGATTGAGAAACAGTCTCGTCTCATGTTCATAACGGTTTCTCAAATACTCGTAATAATAATGATTTAGTTATAGCTTTTTGTTCAGTTCTATATTACAAAAAGTAGTAATTCTCACCATACACTTAATTAGTATCATAAAAATTCTATCTACATAACTTAATTTCGCACAATTTGGTATTTCGAAAGTTTTAATTTGAGGTTTTTTTAACACTTTTCTCATAATTTTTCATTAAATTGCCAAACTTTTAGTCAGAAATGAAATCAACTAAAGCAGAAACTGAAAATAGTTCCAAAAGCCACCAAAAACACATTGACATATAAATTCATAAACGAAAGTGTAGCCGAGTCGAATTTAGTTGAATAAGTGTAAAAATATGAAATTCCAATGCCAAATGGGAATAAAGTGCTAAACCAACGAACGTTAAATAATATATAATACATAATTCGGGTTTCAAATAAAACAAACATTCAAAGGGTGAGCCAAACAACCAACAAGCCGACATATGGGCAAATTGACAAAACCGCAAACTTAAAACCTGCCCATATAACTGTATGAGTCTATCTGAATGTTTGTCTATCTGTCTATCTGTCTGTCTCTTTGTCGATTGTCGGTGTGTATTTGCATTGGAAGTCATGAAAGTAATAATAAAACAACAATAACAGCAATTAAATCCTCAGGCACAAAACTTCATTTATTGTTAAATCATTTATTTATAATTTTGTAGTAGACCGCATTGGCTTTATATGAATCTAGTAAAGCTGTGCCTTGGAGATGGACATCGAATGCGGCGATTGGCTAAACAGTGATACAAGAACTTTATCGGGACAAGTGTTTGTAATCGTATAGGAAACGAAAATGGACAAGTGACTCGATCAATCGTGATTTTCAAGCACTCTTTTTACGATAGCTCAGTCAAGGAGCTTACGGAGCTCAATCAATCACCGACCGTGATTTTTTTGCCAACACAACTGGTTTGCATTCCGAGTCCACACATATTATCTGTTGGGCTAAGGCTGTGTGATTGTTGAAAATAATCGATTGTTACTGATTAATCAAAGGAGCAAAAATAAAAAAAAAAAAAAAAAAGTAAAAGAAAAAGAAAAAGAATGTATCATGATATAATTTGTATTAAATCATACTCAGAGATCCTTGTATAGGCCCATTAATAGCAAAGCTTAAACTTTTAAAATTCTTCTATACACAATTAATGTGATAAATTACCTATATTATATATTTCTTATTTTTTTTTTTTTTATCAAAAAGACAAGCTTATCTATGCGCTCCGCACTTAACGCGCGATGTACGATATATCCATATTAATACGCTTAAAGCAGTACAAATATATTTTATATGCTAAATTCTGGAAATGGAGTTTGTTCTTTGCTCACTATTTCAAGGGATCTTCACCTAGTGTAACAGTTGTCAAAGAGCAAAAATTTACTCAATTGTATCAATTGGTTGATTATTTGATACAATATAAAAAATGTAGTTTAGAAAATGATACTTTGACTGGCTCATTACATTAAATTACTGAGCACACAAAATCGATGTTGTGTATTACACGAGTACCTTTCAATAGCCTTCTGTGAATATTTCTTTTATAACACTGAAATCCTTTCCACGTTATGCTGCATCCGATTCAATTCATTACAGTTTTAAAGGTGTTTTCCTTGTAAAATATTCCACAAATTTGTTGTGCGGATGATGAAAAGGTTCAGAAATGCATTTTCCCATGTACCGAGCATGAGCATGTTTGAAAAAGAAATATGCCAAACGAGCAAGTTGCACAACAAACCGCAGCATATGAGGCAGGCTTATCGAAAGCCACGTGTAAAAGAGTGCATCTTCGGACAATAAGGATGGCGCCGATATCCAGCTGGAGTGATGGATAGGACAAGGCTGCTCAAGAACAAGATATCTATTATAGTTGCCAAACGAGAACTCGCCTGTTCCGGGAGTCCTGTTCGCCTTCTGAAGATATAGGTGAGCAGTGGAGACATATCTCAAACTCCATGGCTACGGCTGCCATTAAACATTTTTGGATGCACCAGACCTGTGACGAACTATTGATATGACGTGATGTCGCCAAGCTACTGCAGAGAAAGACGCCACCTACAAAGAACTCTGCAGTCGGGCGCAACGCGGGCTGCTTGAGAGCGATATCGTGAGAAACGGAGAGAGAGGCGTTTTCAGACGCAAATAAAAGAGCAAGAATTGCATGAGCTTGATGCTGTTTTTATGTGATAGAAATGAAGTTCGAAAATTTTATCAAAAGGTCAAGCGTCTGACCGATGGTTTCTAGCCCGGCGATCACTTCTGCAAGGACGAAAATGGTAGGCTGGATACACATGCACAGGAATCACTGAGACTTAGGAGAAGTCAATTGTCTAACCTACTTCTATTTGATGGCGATGAAGAAAACAATGCTGCCAATAGAAAAATATTTCTTGAACAACTAATTGATGATGACTTTCTTATAGAACGACGATTGGAGTCTCTGTGTTCTTCATTCTATCTTAAAAGAAAGAGATCCCGCTGCTCGAACTACCGTGGAATAAGAACTCTTTCAATTGGAAATAAAATGCAGTCCCGCGTACTGTGTACACGGCACTGGGCTGGTCATATCAACAGGCTGTGACAAATTACAGCAGCCACGCAACGAGAATTTTATCGAATTTTTGTTTCGCTTTGACATCAAACAGCCGAACTCGGCAAACGTTCATTCATACGCGTGTGAACAGACGAAGGTGTTCGTCGCCCTGGGGCTATCGGATAACAATATCGGAAAGCCCCAGATAACATAATTTTCGTAACAAATTACAAAGAAAAATAGTACATTTTGCAAACATGTAACTGATATTATTTAAATAATTAAAACCGTTAAGCATAGTTGTATTTAGAATAAGTTATCGGTAAGAAGCTATCGGTGTTTGTGTCACCATTAGAAGTATGTTTATCATTAACTCGCGGTCGCTAAAAAAAAATATAAAAAAGAGAGGAATCAAGAATATCGCCGCTAATGTTATTTTGAATAAAATTTACAAATAAAACCCGAGATTACAATTTAACTATTCATTTAAAAAATGTAGGTATGCAAATGTTTCCATGCGATCATATCACTATTTGTATTGGACGCCAAGCAATTTTCTCAGTGCTACCACTACCAGATATACTAAGTGTAATAGTGTTAGTGTGGCCTTCACTTCCCCGGCCACCAGAGACGAGTACCAGTCCTCTGTCTATCCAACGGAACCTCATTTGACTGTCGAATTAAGCACGGCGATGTCATTGGAAGTGACCCGGACACGTACCAGTCTCAAAGTACTGCCCACTTCACTTGTTACAAAGGACTACCGAAGGGTCCAATGGGACTGGCAAGTGGATAGTTTCTTGGGAGTGGTCCTTGGCTAGTCTTTTCGGAATGGTGAGTGGCTAGTTCACTTATGATATATGACTAGATTAAAAATTAAAAATGTTTCCATTTTTATTTCCACTTTTAAACTGGCACCATGCTTCACTACCGATGGCTGGTGCAGTGGATAGTCATTTAGGACAGGTGCATGGCTGGCAAAAGGACTGCAACGTCGCACAGCTCGGTCCCTTCTAATTACTTCGTCGTATTAAATTCGACAGTCAAATGCGTTGCCGGTGAGTGAGCAGGAGACTGAAACCCGAACCCGAACTACAGTGTGGCTTAAATGATTAGAAAAAATACAATTGTGGTGCGGATGATTTTGTACATTTTAGGTTTAATGAGAGAAACTTTTGCAGTGGCAAATTACACTCATTCCAATATTTGTGCATCATTCTCAAACATATACTAATTTTTCTCAGGCGCAATTTGTATCTAATGGAAAATTGCTGAAATAGTTCATCCCCATATGTGTGTTCTGAGTCAGATCGACGAGATTCTTATTGAATTTGAATTTTATTAAGTTTGAGTCATAGAATTATTGAGTCTTTCATGTTACGAGAGAAAATCTTTTTTAAAATTTCTCATTTTGTTAGATTCGTTTTACCTGCCTCACCAACATTCTGGCATAAAGGAACATCTGCATTCCTGCATTGCTGCATTGCTGCATTAGCTCAAATTCATTTCGAAAAGTTCTTTTAAAATTAAAATATATGACAACCAATTGAAAAACTATCCGTACAATCGTCCAAATATAGTTTTACTGCATTCCTGCGATTCACTGCAGCCCTTCTGGAAGCCAAGCCAACTGAAATGAAACATTAAAGTTTTGTTTCATTAAAAAACGTAAAATTATTTGTAGAATATTTCTCGAAACACAATTCTGGCTTTAATTAACTTACAACAATAATAAACAAAGGTGCAGTGTTGGAGAAGGGAAACGTAAAAAAATTATTCCTATGGAGTTACGCCTGCGTTTATTGCATATTTGTCATTTTATAAGCTACGTCGAAAAATAAATTCACTGAAACACATTTATGGCATTTTATTATTGAAATGAAAATTTACGGCCGCATAACGACCAAGTTGCGAAATATTTACAAATATTTATGAGTTTTTATATTGTTTAGCAAAGTTTTTGTTTTTGTTTTTATTTCAACTTCAACTTCATTTATAGTTTCTGTTCGCAAATAGTTTTGTGAATGAAATAGGCAAACATGAATATATATTCAACTGTATACGTTTCTAGGTGAAGACTCACGGGTGCTGTAAATTATAAAGTTTTTTGTGAACGGATATTAAAATGGGTATAATCAATACACTCCATATACAATATTTATGTTTGTCTTGTTTTTATCAACCAATATAGTTTCCACAAAATATTTTAAATGCGTAGGTGATTCGAAAAGTATTTGAATTTGGTGCTCAGTAATGTTGAAGACAAATTAGAAAAACGTTTTTGCATTTTTCTACAAATGATAGAATGGATAAGTATCCATTCATATATTAATATATTTTTCTTATAAATTAGATACTTAGATGGGCCACATAATCCGGACTCAGTATTAATGCGGAGAAGATGCATTTGTTTACAACTTATTACAATATAGCATGATACAATTTGTTTTGCTACCTTGCCAAAAATTTCTCTTCAATTACTCTTCAATTTCAATTTCGATGAAAAGTTTTTGTTAGATTTAAAATTTTAGTAAATATACATATGCATATGGAATTTGAACACTCCTCAGAGTATATCTATGTGTTAATTTATGTTTATCGATTTAGTATCAAGACTCCTCAATTTATTTCTAACATATTGTTTCATCGGCTGAAAAATACAATCAACGAACTAGTTTATTAAGTGGCCGACATACGCAAGGAAAAAATTTCGGGACGATAGGCAAAGTCAAAAAGGCTTGCACCATTGCAATACAGCTTGCACGTAAACACTTAAACGAGTTTCACGTATAAGACTGTTCTTACTCTCATGGTGGTCGGAAACGACAGAGCGTCCGCACGTTCATAAGATGGATCCAATCGGACTTAGTGGGATGCAACGTATAATCGATTCACGGTAAGATCAGCGAAATTATAACCCCTGTACATGCATTTATAGTAGAAAATCTATTTTCGTTGGGTTTCAGTTAAATTATTTCACTTATTACTTTGTCTGAGGTGAATAGAGAAACTTTTTTCAGCAGAACAATTCAAATCTAAAAAAAACCATTTTAATTTTATTCTCTTTAAACCAGAAAATGTCTGCAGTGGATGTAGATAGCAAGATTCTAGCCGAAATCAGAGCAATATATGTATTAAAGTTTGTAAAATTTTCAACTGAACATTAGCCAGCGTTTCTCAAGAATTTGAGTGCTTAATATCATCGTTACGAATCAAAATTTTTTTCCATAATTTTAGCTGGCTAAAAACAGTAGAACCCGAATTTTTGGATAAGCTCAATACTGAGATCGATGAAAATTTTTGAATTCATAAGCTTCTTTGTCAATATGAACCAAATCGTTTTTAGAAAGCAGAACATTTTCGTGAATGATAAATCTATATACAAGAAAAAGGCAATATATACCGAATTTCAAATAGTTCAACCCAAGCACCCACCCCGCCAATTTTGTTACGAAGCTGCGTAAAACGTAATTTGCGTTGCAGTTCAGTTTCAGATTCACTTGAAGTAGATGCATTGGTTCGGTGTTGTTCAATGCATAATTCTCGATCATTTGATCGTTTCCCTTTTCTCCATCATGCCACTTTTTTTGGAGGAACTTTTCAAAACTATATATTAAACGCATACTATAATCGTAGTATATGAAATATTTGTGCGCATCCTTTTCTTGACCTATCAGAAGTTTGCATAATAATTGAGCTCAATCAATTTGACGGTAGCTAACAAACATATCTTCCAGATATCTGCAATGAGTATTAAAGTTTTGCGTACTACTACTTTGAACACACTCTCACGCATTTATACTAAATCTAAATTTGAGATATTTCACATGTATTCGAAGCACGGAAAAAAGTTTGCTTCAAACTCTGACCCATATACTCTTGAGATCACTGAAAACTGTAAGCACTCCATATTGTTTTGATTTTTGTAAGTTATGGCTCAAATAGCTTTTCCTGTAGATAGTTTTGTGCCATTAATGATGGAACATTATTTCGGTCATGTGACCGCCTCGGTAACGTCTGACAAACTGCACCCTGAAGGTTCAACTTTCGACCACCTTTAAATCATTGCAGACCATATATCACGAATAGTGCGCTCGATATTGACTTCAAAGAATGATATCGCAAAAAACAACAATTTAAAATTTTACCACAGAAAGGAGTTCGGCGGTGTCAGATCACACGATTTTGCTGGCCGGGTCAAACTCTTCGCTCAATAAGTGTATGGTTGCTCCTGTTGAACCAGCGTCTTCCAGATGTGTTCTCGTATTTTTGGAAACAAAAAATTGTTTAACATGGTTCGATATAAAAATAAACAAACAATTTAAAAGTGGGCGGTGCTACGCACCAATAGATTATAAAATTCATAGAGTGTTTCTGTCGAAATATCATTTGGAAAAAAATTGGCAGTGCCACGCCCCTTTATAAGAGAAACAGAAAATTCGTAATAACTTAGCAACTAATTTGAAGCAGATGAATCAGATTATTATATGAACCACAGATTTGTATGGGCTATATTCTTCAGTAGTTCGATCTAGACAAACAAATTTATCATTTCTGGATTAATTAATTAAAAACATAAATAGTAAATTTCAACACAACAAATAAAAAATGGGTTTGTATAGGGGGCTACCTCTCATGGTGGAGAATTGACGCAAGGCACACGAAACTTGGCAATTCCGTCAACTTAATTAGTAACAATTTTCATAAAAAAAAACTTAAAAATGGGGACAAGTTTGAATGGGAGCTACCCTTATAGAGGTCCAATCTGTACCCACGTGGCGTACTTTAGTAGGATTTACGTAAAATATGCGTTTCTAGAGTAATAACAACAAACAACAACAATTTTCATACAAAAACTCAGAAATGTGTGCACGTTTTTATTGGGCTTTTACCCTACAGTGCATCAGTGTATCAAAAAATGTGGCACACCATCTTATTCCGGGCACGCTAGTATCGGTATAATACCAATAATCTCAGTAGCTACCCATGATTCATCTGCTTCCCAATGAAATTTTCCGCATATCAAATTTTAAAGCAAACAATTTGTGGTTGTTGTCGAATAATGACATAGAATCCTCGCCTATACAGTCATACACATTCGCACATAAGTATATGTACAGTGCGTCTGCGTAATCTGTAAACGATGAGATTTGCATGCGACATACTTTTTCAGCTATGAATGCCAAAAATTATTAACGAAAATTATGTTATTGAAAATTTATAGAAAATTTATGGTGTATTGTTCGCTTAGTTGGTTGCTTTATTGTGGTTGTTGTTGTTGTTGTTGCTGTTGCTGGCAGTGGTTTACGCTTGTAGATGATCAGAGCAGATACATTTTGTATATAGATAGATTGAAGCGTAAATCTGCCTGGCTGCATTAGATATTCGATTTCATGCAAAAATTACACACTCGGCTGCGTATCGTTGTAATGCAAATAAATCCGCATTAAATTTTGCTATTTCGGATTGAAGTTGACAACATTTAACAATGCTTCCTTCCCCATTTATGATAACTCCTCGAATTCACCTCATAATATTCATTCTCAGTTAGTTTCATTGTTAGTTGTATTGGTTTTGAAATGTTTTTTATCACTTAAACGGAAGCTTAGAATTATTGTCATGTTTTTATTACAGCAATAAATCCGTGTCCATGGAGACGATAATGAATAGGCAGCCGGAGCAAAACTGCACGTGCCATTCGACGGGGTTTAAGTGCATTACTTATTATCGTCAGGGCGGCAACAATCGCCGACGAACTTTAATTTTAATTAGTTTTATTGTTTTCCGCATCACTTTGCTTATTTACTCTGTGAAATTGCCATCTGCTTAAATATTAATACCATTTATTGTAAACATTACAAGAATTTCCTTTTTTATTCCCCCGCCCTATATTTGTTTAAAAATAAACCCAGATACTTCGGTACTTCAACTTCATTTCTTATGCAAATAGTTTTCTGGTTTCTATGTTTGTTGTTTCTTTTTTATTTTGTGTATTGATTTGCATAAAATAAACACGAATCAACATTTAAAATGCACCTATGGGAAAATTTGCATGAATTATTTAGTAGTCGACATTATTATTTTACATAAAGAAAATTCCGAGTAAACTTAAATACATGTGGGGTAACTGACTATGGGAAGTAGCCAGTTGTGTTTAAATATAAATCCCAAGATATTCTATCTACACGCATATATTGTAGTACATGCAAAAATAGTAGGTTGAATCAATTAAAAGATACATTCCTCTGTGCCTACTTTAGACTTATTTGATGCAAAATTCACTGTAAAAGATATTGTTACATCGAATATATATTACCATTAAGAGTTGTGTGATGGATACCTTTATTGCAGATTAAAATGCATTCAATAATATATCGCTTACACAGTTACTGTGCTCGTTCAGAGAGGTCATTGTTGCACAAGTCTGGCTGGTTTGTCACCAATGGTTTAAATCATGTTGTGCTTCAATTGTTATTGGTTTGTTGTCATATTCCTGCGCCTAAACGTAGTTCCTAAGAATCGCATGAATCTTGGCGGCCAGTGCACATAACCTATTCTGGAAATAACGTGCGCTTGGAACTTTTCTTCCTACCAGCCATCCAATTGAAGCTAAAAAAAAGTTGGTTATCATGGCCCAATACTGCTCGCCATTTACAGTCACCGTCTTCATTCACGTTTCGAGATGTATATGCTTCAATTTTGCGTGTTCACAAAGCCGATCAACCAAAAATCTGCTTCAGCACTGAAGATGTTCCAGAGCCCAATTAGCGAACGTACGACGAGTTCAGATCAGGCCAATATAAGATAATGTATAAAGTCACAACATGCGTAATGGACCGAACACGATGTCCTGCGGTACTCCAGCTAAGATATATTTTATGTCCGACTCTTTATATTCGCAGTATGGCATAGAAGTAAGCAACAGACGAACTTGCCAACACGTTGGCGAGCATCAGTTGAGAGCGTGGCTTCATAGTGTTGTTGGTAAAATGTTAAAAGAAGAGGAATCAATATTTCTTTAAACGGGTTGTCGAAAGCATTGACCACGGTACAATAATAAGGTAGTGTACGGAACGCTAACTCATGCCAATCTATATATATGCGTAAAATAGAATGAGAAGCAATTGAGAAGCAACCAGACAAAGGAGGAAGAAACAATGGCATGCTTTTCTTCTAATGAAAAATTCATGTACGGACTAACACAAGTATATTAAAGTTTGGCCTGTGAAATACGAAAGCGCTGGCTCTCAATACTCTACCTTATTAATGTACCGTGACATTGACGTAGTGCTTATAAAAACCACCCTTAAGTTGAACCCACATGTTGGTCATACGTGACCCTCCCAGCATTAAAGGAACAGATAATAGAGCGAATACGCTTAAACGGACCAACCTTTTGTTGAGCGCAACATGTTGGTCATATTTTACGCTCTCAACATTATTAAATGGTACTGAACTATTTTCTATTGTATCTATAATGGTTGAATGGATGAACCACTAGTAATATGAATTATTGTATTCAGAAGATTTATAATTTCATGCTGGGCGTGGCATAACTATTTTATATACAAAAAATACTGCGTATGGAGAGCTGATCACTCATTTTAATAATTAAATCTTTCAGCTACTGGCTCTGACCTTCGAAATATGCGCTTGTCAGCATTCAGATAGACAAGCAAATCGACTTGTCTCGTCGATCTGATCATGAATATACAAACGTTAAGTGTGTTCTGAAACTCCGTAACAGCGAAAATATAGAAACATTTCCTTACATTTTGAAGATTAATTGTGGTGTGCTAAACGCGATAAAGGCTCATTATTTTCATTGGTGCCATTCATTTAAGTAACGGTTTATATATTTTATTTTTTTCAATTTCTGATATTCATTAGAAAGGAGAATAAATTGCGACTATAACGGTTCCCAACTCGTTTCGATCGAATGAAAAAAGGCTGCGAATTAAGGAATTTTCAAATTCCAAGTAATTTTTAATGATTTTTAGGCATTTTTATCATTTAAATAATATTTCCCAACAACTAACAATTCCAATGCCTTAAGTTTCACATTTTTATAACTTGTATCCATAGGGTAAAAGGGTATATTAAGTTTGTGCAACTGTATGCAACATGGAGAATGAGGCGAAGCAGACCCTAAAAAGTATATATACTCTTGATCAGCTTCGAAAGACGAGTCAATATATGCAGAAGGATACGTGTAAAGTATATAGATTCTGTTGCCAGATTTGGTAAATATAAGTATTCGAAATTCAAAAGAACAGTTTTATTAAAAATTTAAATTTTTGAAACACAGAAACTTCCCTCATATTATCAGTGTAATTTAAGTGCGCAGAAAGCAAGCCCCATAGCTCTGGATCCGACACTGCTGACCATCATGAAATAACTTCGTCATTTGCGAAACCGATTGTGTTCAAATTAGGCTTGATATGTTCGGAAAAACTCAGTCTGCCCAATTCCCATGAGACATACCAGTAATATGCGAAACGCATATTTTGAAATAACGGTACCGCGAAAACCGCGCTAGAAAATTCGTTTCGAGACCGGATTGCCTCCCTCACCTTCCTGGACCAAATTGTGACTTCAATGTGTTACAAACTGATAATACTCGTACCATTATCGCAGGAAGGGTATAAATAAAAATAAGAAATTTCAAAAGCAGTAAATCTAGTGTACGATTTATAAAACAAACAAATTTACAAATGAACTTGCTTCAAACATTGCTCATGCAAGAAAACCATATACTATTCTACTTCTCTCCATCCTCAGAATCTCAATTTTTCTTTATATTTTGACAGCTCCACCTCAGCCATTTGACATATACATATGTTTTTTTTTTTTTCTTTTGCAGTTAAATTGTAAAAAAATGTCTTCAATTTTCCATCTTCCGTCCGAGTTGCAACATTTTGTCATGCAGCACTCGTCCAGCCTGGAAACTAACCCAGCCACAGAACTTACGTCAAGTGGAATATGTCTCTCTGATATACGTTTGCTATCAAAGCTGTCATCTTTGGGTCACAGCAGTGACAGTGTGCATTACGGCCAAGTGAGCATCCCAAGAATCTGAACAAAGAAATTTAGTCCAAGAGGAAAGCTGAATAATTTTGAGTTTATGAATGGAGCGAGTTAGTCTGGCTACGAGTACACAAAGCATGTCACTCGAATTGCTGTGCTTTTTACTACTTCTTATATTTCCTAGTTTTTCTGCAATGCATTCCGTGTGGATGTGGATCAGTAGATTAGAAAATATTGTGTAAAGTGCTTTTGCTGCATTGCAGTCATATAAAAAATAATGGTTCGACTGACAGCCAAATACCGAGAGTAAAAGTGGAAATCATAAGATATTTTGTCGAGGACACTTGAAATATGACTGAGAAAAATGCGCTCGTCTAGAGATTATTTTTTGTGCAATTCACTACGCAAGTAAATTGAATAATTGCGGTTTATTATATATATATATTATAGTGATTATGATAACAAAAAGAACGTCTTATGCTGCCGCATCTAGAATATTATCAAATTTGATATAGGTTCCTTCATCCGGTTTTCGAATCCAAAGGAACTGTTGGGAAGTAAAATGGTTTCACCTTCTAAATTCACAGGGAGCTGGCACTTCAAAATTCATAGGCTCAAGGTCTGGTACACTCAAATCGCGAATTTCTTCTGAACGTGACATAAATATTTATTAATATAGACTATAATATATCTTGCACAAATTTATTAAGTTTCATGCAAGGTGAATATTATCTCAAAACAAAAGAAATTTCCACCGATTTATATAATCTGATATTCTTGCTCATGAAATTTAGCAGTCTTAATAGGCATTAAAAATGGAATTAAAAAAATAGTTGCAATAATAAATGTCATGATAGCATCGGAGACCCATACTCGTAGTTTCTTGATCCGCTCGACGAGACGAAGGGATTTAGCCATGTTCATCAGTCCTTGTTCGAACGGTACGAATGAGAGCTTGCTACCGGTTTAAGTTGGATATGGTACACATCTGCATTATTGTGGGTGTTCCAAACCATTTATTAATGTGGTTGCGACGAACGAAATTTTGAGACAAACTCAACAAACTCAATATAGACAGCTGTCTCATAAGTATAGTTTTGTGATTTCAATATCATATGCCTACGCAAGTATGAGATGTAAGATCGTGCGCGAAAGTTCTACGTATGGGCGTTGCCGTGGAATGTACTTCATCACGGGATTATAAAAGTCGTGCGATGAAGTCTTATCCTACCTGAAACATCTCTTGGTATCAAAGGACTAATCTTACTATGCTTTGGACACTGGTTGCCAAATTTTATGAAGCTTCACTGATACTGTTCTATCAGTGTATCCGTGTATGACTTCAGCCGTATTCATAGTACGCGGAACAGAATTTTATGCCCAAGTGAAAGGATAGGTAGATCGCGCAATCAGCGAGATTCCAATTGTTGGGAATGCATTCATCTTCGTCACCAGTATTGAGTAACTCAGCGGTCAGCTCTTCGCTAAGTTACTCTTAAGCTTTTTAATTGCAGAGTTGATTTCGTCCAGTGGCTCTAAATGAAAGCCATTATAAACTAGTGGTTGTAGAAATACTTTTCTATCGGCGGAATTTTCTCGCTTCATCGCTTCTATGTAGGTTAGCGAATTAACTTCTCCATAGCCTCAGTGATTGCTGGGCACCTTTAGCGAGCTTACCATTTTCGTCCTTGCAGAGAAAAACTTCGAGCTGAAATACTCGAACAGACACCTGACATCATGAAGCTCACGCATTTCCTTTTCATTCCTGGAAAATTGAATTTAGTCTCTCCAGACCTTTTTTACTACTACCTTTTTTTATAAATATTTTTTTTTACGGATAATTATTTTTAAGTAACATTATTATTTACATAGGTTAGTTGCTAAATTATAATTATAATTAGTTATGTAAGTATTTGAAGTAATTGTTTATAATCGTGTTTTGAATACAAGCAAATTTAAATTGATATAAATGGTGTTAATACCAAGATTCGTTAAAGGCGCGGGCAAGGTAAGTCTATAAAATGCCACAAGCCACCAATGGTCGATTTACTCCCAGACTTTGCTAAAGTGGAATTCACTGGCGAAAGCAGCGACTGGGTTGTTAGAAATAAAAAAAAAATTCAGAACAGTTCTGCTTGGGCATTGGTACAACCATGTCGTGCGCGGATAAACGCGACTGTCGGGTAAGTGAACTGGTTAGGATTAGCATGTGTTGCCAATAGTGAGTGATCGGGTTGGGCTTGGCATCTGTTGCCAATAGGGAGTGATCGGGTTAGGATTGGCATCTGTTGTCAATAGGGAGTGCCGCTGGTTAGGATTGGCATCTGTTGCCAGTAGAGATTTGCGCCGGTTGATACCGGGAGTGCCGCTCCAATGCAATTCCAGTTGCCTCCTTGGCAACCGTACCCATGGAGTGGAAGATATATCTCCACTGCTCACATATATTTTCAGAAGACGGTGAAGATTACCTAATAGTTGGAATAGTCCGGCTTCAAAGGTTTGCCGCATTCGGAGTGAAAAAGTTATTTTTTAAGTTATGTTTTTCTAACAGGATGGATCCACATGCCATACAGCGTGTCAAACAATCGACTTACTGAAGGAAACATTTGGCGAAAGCGTTATTTCTCGAAATGAAACAGTCATTTAGGTTTCCAATACAATAAAACGAAAGTGGTCGGTGCATTTATTTGGGAGCTACCCCAAAAAAGATGCGGTACACGCCCATTAGTTTATGTGAAGAGGGTGTCCGTAAGAAGCCACCATATTCAATTTCGTGCTTATATTGACTTAAATAAAGAAGTTTTGCATACAAAAGCACAAAAGTGCGCCGTGGGTTTCTGTCGGGGCTACCCCATGCGGGACACGCTTACAGCTGTATTTATGTGGACTGCCGTCCACAAAAGCCACCATATCAAATTTCAGACTGATATGACCTAAATAAATAAGTTTTTCATACAAAAAATTAAAAATAGGCGGGTGGTTTGCATGCAAGCTATTCTGAAGAGTGGTCATGTCACGTCAATATGAAAAGTCTATTTGACTGCAATAAAAATATGTTTGATTCCCGGGTTACAGAGGGATGTCTTAAAAATGTATCACTACATAATGGGCAAGAACTACCAGACAGACAGGCGGACAGACACGCCTCTTCTAGTCGAGCTGATCAAGAACATATATATATGCACTATGGGGTCTACGATGCCTCCTTTAATTTGTTACAAACTTTCAGACAAACTGATATTACAATTTAACACAATTAGGATTACTAATAAGCAATTGAAAGTCGATTTTAGTCGACACTAGCCGACTTTAGCCGACTTTAGCCGACACCAAGTCGATTTTCTTACTAATAAACATTTAGAATAGACTTTTTCAAAAAAATCAATACTAAATTTAGTGATGGGAGAAGCCGATACAAAAGCCGCTGCTAAAATTTAAAAGCGGTTAATGTACTAAATTTGATCTTCTATTTGATCTGATTTAAATGACAAAAAGATATTGAAAAATTGAACGCTGTAGAACGATTTAAACACTTTAAATAGATAATTTTACTTAAAATAGTAAAAAACCTTTTTCTTTTATTCAATATTTTTTTCATATTTCATATTTTTCATATAAATTTCCCTTTTTCCGTTTATTTTGCCTTTTCGTTGGTTTGTTTATGCTCTTCTTCTTGATTTTTTACAATTGATATTTAAAAAAATTAGTATTCACATAGATTTTTGAATATTCACAATGAAAATCCCAATCTTTTCAACAGCAACTCTAAAATATTTATTGGTTCGAAATAAGTATAATATCGACTCTAAAGTGGTAGCTACTACTAACAAAAGTATACTGTTTCTTTTGATTATTAGTAAGACTGTATATGTGAATGGTATAAAAATGATCGCTTTCGATTTCTTCATTTTCTTCATCTTGACTTTTACAATTGTTTAAAAAAAAGGTTGACATAAAAATGCCAGTCTTTTTAGTAGCAGCCTTTAAGCGTTTATCAGTGCGAAATGAATTTACGATCGACTCTAAAATTATAGCTGACTTTTTCGTTTGATTCTTAGTTAGGCTGTTGGTCTTCAAAACTTAAACAATTAAGACACAGTACCTTCTCTTCTGTAATTTGTCGCCGCTGTTGCCACCAGAATTGAATTGCAGAATTAGCCTATTACAGATCAGTCTAAAAACTAGCGAAAATATTTGTAGTAGGTAAATTTTTCGGGAAAACAAAGAACGCCTATAGTTGTTTTGTGCTTTATTCACCAGACATATCGGCCTTGAAGTATATAAGTTTATATAATTATAGATGCAAGTAGGCGCAAAAACTAATTCGCGCAATGATTGCGCTCTTTGTGGTGAAGTGCGCTGATTGAATTCAAAGTGATGCCTCCGGCCGAGTACAAGGATATTTGTCGCAGCGCGCTTTTAGTCATTCAACCAAATTGTAATGCAATTACCGCAATTCAGTTAGTGAAGCTTGGAATATGCGACAAAGTGTCAGTGTATGTGTGTGTATCTATGCCTAAGCAGCTCAACACATATGCAGCCGCAAATCTCCTGATATTTGTGCATTAAGTACCGCATTTGGGTTTCACTTAGCTGTCAGCTTATTAAATAATTATGCACTCACACATAGTTCAAGTTTCACACAGAGTTACTCACATATACGAGCTAAGATGAACCTCAGCTCTGCTGCTGGTCAGCCAAGTTGAATTGATTATAGCCGGTTACGTAATCCCACACATTCACACACACACACACCCACATACATGTCTCCTACTTGTGGATTTGTCGCTCGGTCTGTCCAAATAACCAGATGTCTTATCTAACCGTCAATCTGTCCGCGTGTGTGTTTAATACGCTGCGGTTGCATTCATTGACGCACTGCTTTATATATATAAGGATACATTCAACATGGCAGGGGAAAATTCACTCGTTGTCATAACAAAAGTTAAACTTATCACGAAGCAACATGATACTAATGCCATCCCCCGTTCTAAGTACCACCGATCCAACCGGTGTGTATTTCTTACTTAAGACTCAGCAGTAAGCTTGTTGTCAGTAACTAACCCAATTCGTTGCAAATGTCCTTCTAATTCAACTTGCCTTTCGTGCTCCAGGACGCCCGCCAACAAAGTACCACAAGTAGCGCATCGATACTTTCATTAATTCTGCTCACGTAACGAATAAAATTTGTATTGAATGATTTTTTGAATTTAGCTCATAAAAACATATTTTTTTTTTGGCAGTCGTAGCCAGCGCAATCCCAGCGGCATAAACCGAGAGGCGCATAAAGCACGAAATCGTACAACACAGTAAAGGAATTCGCGCCAATATCGAAATAAAGTAGGAATAATAATGTAGAACAATAAGAAAAGGAGAACTTCGGTAGCACCGAATCCCTATGAGCCTTACATTGACCTGATCGATCCACATGCTATACAATGTGAATCGTCCTTTAACTGAAACTGAAGGAACCGAAAGAAACAAAAAAGATAGCAGCTATAGCAAATTGAGAGAGCTGAGAGCGAGAGAGAGAGAGAGAGAGAGAGAGAGTATTTGTGATTGTCAAAGGGCTGATTTTTATCTACCTTAGACGCAATACTTTAGAAAAGAAATTACATTCAGTGTTCCGCTTTACATTCTTCCCAACAAAAAAAAAGTGACTCGTTGCCGAAAAGTTGTGGCAAAACTAATAATTTTGATGGTACGTTCATGCAAAAGTGTTACATTTTTTGGATTAAGGAGTCTTAATTTAGTTTATCCAGTAGACCTAATTAAAGTTATGTAATTAAAGTAAAAAGCTGAATTTATTTTCGTTTTTTTTTATAAAAATAAAATTTACCAAAACTTTTAGAGATAATTTTTGTGTATAGAACATGTTTTAATACTATAAAAGTTAATACTAGCTGATATTGCATAAATTATACACTTATAGCAATAAAAGTTTGAGTCCTCGATAGCTCACCACTCTTTGCAGTACTGCTATACAAAATTGTTTTTGAAAAATTCTACATAGGGTATAATATAAGATAAAAAGATGGTGCCAACCAAATCGAATGAAAAGAGAAATTGTACAAATAATGTGGTCTGGTCAATGATTTTATTGCGGCAATCGAAGCTGCTAACAAAGTATTTGGCTCAATCGAGGAAGGAAGAAGCACTTTACATTTTGCACTTCCTATCTCCTTGCCCTACACTGTCTGTTTTTTCCATGTCAATGGAAATGTAGCTTAAAATGGCGAGATTCTAGCCAAAATTCAAACAGAAAATACTTCTTTTCTGCATATATTTTTTCGCGCTAGTAAACACTAAAGTTGCATAAAAAATTTAAAACCCGACTAAGGATTGCCATAAAGTGTTAAACTAATGCAAAGTGCTTTCTAACACATCTCATTCGAAAAATACTTCAGCGTGAATTGTTGAGAAAGTGCTGAAAATATTTACAAATGGAATAGAATATAATATAAAATATAAAATTCTTCATTCGAAAATTCTTAAATTTTATGTTGATCACAAGTTTCAATTTAATTTGAATTAAGTATCTGTAGTTGTATCAACAAATATTTAAAGAAGTTCCATTTAAATTATTTTCTTTGTGAATTTATTTGTAACCAGTAATGTTTTTTAGTAAAGTAACTCGAAGCATATATATGTAAATGGTACCAGTACTGGTATTTGATATGATATTTATTTTCAATATTAATGTTAATGTCTTTTAAGAATATTGTAGTTTCTTTCACACTGATTGACATTGACTATATTGCAATCAGCCATTGAACTAAATGAAGTTTCATTTATTGCGTACCCCAAGTGCTTGTCAACGCTATCATGATTTTTTTCATATGGTGGCATAGCACCGCCCATTCTTCCAATTAAACTATTTAAAGGTACTAACATAATTCCGCTGATTTGCTGGTATTTTGTTTGTTTGTACAAAACCTAAAATTTATAGACGCTTCGTAATAGTTTACTGAATTTTCTTTTACTTCAGGAAAATCGATCCGCATGGAGACAAACAAACATAAAATTACTGATGTAAGGTCGAAGGAAATCAACACATCAAACAATTCGTTATGAAATTCTTGACGGCTTTCGCCGGCAACTCAAACCGCTACAAATAAGGGACAAATGTCAGACTGCATATAACACAAATGTACCATCTCTTCACAGTGGTTTTCAAATGGGGTCGAAGACGGGACATATTTCGACAGAAGACGATATTCGACAAAGTCAGCCAAAATCTTCGTCCGAAGAGATATCTAACTCTGGGAAACACTACAGCTAACGAAGATATACGATTAGCACATGAAACGATTGCTTAGGAACTGGGAATAAATGCCATGGCTGTGTCGCGAATACTGAAAAATGATCTGCTGTACACGAAGAAATCAGCTCAATATGTTCCACGAACCAGGAGGGAAGAATAGTTACTAACTTTGATAAAATCGTAGCAGTTGATGAGAAAAACCTTTTACATTTGACCGAACTTAGCTTGCTTTTTCGGTCTAGGTTAATCTGGCTGCTTCCATTGGGATAGTTGGATATGGTTCGTCACCAGTTATGACTCTTTTGAACAAATCTGGATTCACCATTCACGACGGTTCTTTTGGTCAAAATTTAGCAATTTCGAAATAAACTTCGCAGCCACACGTTTCATTCCTAAACATCCTAAAAAATTGCACGGCATGAGTCAACTTTTTAAGTGCTTTGGAGCACTTTTCTTTCATATATATATATTTTTTTTTTTATATAAAAAATCGCCAAGCATACCAAAACACGTCTAACCTTTATATCTGTCAAAAATAACTGAAAATTCAAATCGGTTGATCAACATTTGTTGGGAACTTGAGTATCAACATAAAAAACAATCTAAAATCGAATGTACGAAGCCAGCGAAATTGGAAACAATTTTTTTTTTTAGCACATTATCAATTTAATAGTTTGTTATTTAAATTAGTGTAATTTTATTATAATTTTATCACGGAGTTTGTAATGCACTGAACGAATTATCAGAGATCCCACAAAGTAATGTGTTCTTGATTCTTGAGCCATGTCCGTCTATATGTATCTCTGTCCCGTGTCTGTATAAATCAAAAGTAGTCCCCCAGTTTTTAAGATATCGATCTGAAATCGGGTATAGAGAGTTCCTACGTTCCTAGGTTGAACATATGCCATAACTAGCGTGCCAGGACCATGCAAATCCACCGCCCACTTTTTTTAATTTTGTATGAAATATTTTTGCGTCCGGCCGAGTCCTAAGCGCATTCATAATAAACTTGACGCCTGAAAATAAACACTCTACTCTTACTTGAGTAGCTGGAACTGCGAGAGTAACTTTTGACCATTCGAATAATTCTGGAAAATTTGTGGAATTTTCTAACTATTTGTGTATGCATAAGTAAATAATTAAAAAAAAAAAAAAATATAAGTGAGAACCGAAACTATACCGGTACAAATGTTTTGTTTCCGGTACGGTTCATTCATTTTATTAAGCTAAAAGGTTCCAGTTTTAAAAAAACTAAAATATCGGTTCTGATTCTGTTTGGTTTTGAATTTGAATTGGCTCCGGTCTTATACCCTGGTTAAAATTATTTAAAGAAATTTAAGTGTTTACAAAAAATATTCTTTTAAAATTCTATAGTTTAAGGCACCTGTCATAACGCTGTAAATTTTCTCCAGTTTTACCCATTTAGGTATTCGATTACCGCAGCTTTATTTAGGGTTGGATACTGAAGATGGAGTGTTCGGAGCCAACTTAAAATTGAACATACAAATATGAAGTGGAAGATGTCTTCTCTTGTGTGCATATTGCAATAAGGGCAATTTGGATTCTTCTCATTTCAATGAGGTAAATTTAGCATTTATTTCTCTGTTTTGTATGTAGTTTCAATTTGGGTTTCACGAAGTATCTGAGTAGTTTTTCCACTTCATCATAAGGTGATATTCCCCAATTTAGTGACGCATAGTGCATAATAATGGTCTGAGAATGGTATTCCACATGCTTGTAATCGCTATTTTTTACTCGAAAAATAAATCTTGAAAGGGTCGATTAAAGCTCAAATTCGAGGTTAAAACTTTTATCTGTATTCTAGCAGTATTCTGAACGTGCGTATCTGCCTCTTCCAGGTTTTTGATCAGTATTTTTGATTTTGGATAAATCGTAACAGTAATAAAGCATCTGTCTAAACAGCTCGATCCGGGAAAATCTTCTTTTTTTAAATTTTTGCAGAATATATATTAATTATTTTTCATACAGTTGAATTTGTTTAAAGGGATATATTCTGATCCATCCATCCATCCGTCCATCTATCATGAAAATGAAGCATTTAATAACGATTCGATTTGTCAATATAATCAAGAAGATATTCACTCTATGGGGTATCCATAGACCTCTTTCGATTGTGACAAACTAATTATAGTGAAAGTGAAAAGCATAATAACCTACATGAAGTTGATTTTCAGTTTCGTGTTTCGTGTTTCGTGTTTCGTTTGTTCGTTTATTTGTTTCAGTTTTCCCTTATTTGAAATCTCTTGACACTCGACTGATTTATACTTCCAGTCTTTCATGACATCTGACCTTACCTAGCCATAGTATCTCACTGAATCATGAAGTACAATTTGCGGTTAATGTAATAATATGCTGTGTGTTGCATTTATTACAGTAGTTGTTCTGCTTGAGTTGCTGAGTTGCATGCGTTTGTTGTTTGCGTAGTCCTTCGGTGATTATTCAATTTGAATTAATTTGTGGGTGGCTTACTAAACTTAAATTAGTTCAAACTAATTTGCATAAATACAAATGCAACACGAATTCGTGCAGAAGTCCTCTTTGCTGGTATTTCTCATCGAGAGCAGCTTTAATATGAAACGCTTTAAAATTCCAAAAATGAAAATCTCATCCATAGCCAAAAATTTTTATACAAAAATATATTTTAAGCATTTGTTTAATTCTTTCGCCACATTTTCCATTTTGCTGTAACACTTTCACAAAATTGGAGTAATTTTACAAAAATGTGAGTGTGCATCCTTTGTCCTTCGGAGAGTAAATGGTAATAAAGTGCCTCTCACATGAAAATTTACGATATGTCCGTTTCCACTCCAGAGGCCTTACTTTATTTTCGCTTTACTCTTTATTTCCGGTTACTGAAAAATTCAAAAGGCGAAATTGAACATGGAACCAAAATGGATTTGAGGTCAGCAGGCCGTGTTGACATTTTTGTATTGTGTTAAAATTGTTCACAGAATTTTAACTTCAAATATGTTCGCCGGGTTGCATAAAATAGCGATGACTTTGTATTTTAATTTTAATTACTTAATGAATACGCAATGGCACAGATACACATACTTGTACTATGCGCTGAATAGCTCGGACAAAATAATCAAAAACATTTTGAAACAACTCGTATAGAAAACTATAAACGTTGGCCTAGTTTAAACACGCGGACACCACACCGGCCAGTGGTGATCATTTTGTTGCTGTTGAATATGCTTTTTGTGTATAATATAGAAAGCAAATTATATATAAACTAGATGGGCCCCGCGACGTTGTGCGCGGCCCACCTCTTTCCCCTGCCACTCCTTCCCCCTGCCACACCTACCACTTGACAATCCTTCCACCTTACCCAACTTCCACATGCTCCTTTACTCTATCTCCAATTCTATTAAAATTATAAAAATCTAAAAAAAAATGTTCTGTTTATCCAGTCGCTACGAATTTTCACAGGATCACCCACGGGACTATTTTGAATATTGTCACAAAATTTGATCAAAATCGGTTGAGCGGCTTCGGTGTCTATAGGGAACATATATACACACTTCCATTTTTATATATATAGAAGATAAATTTTAAATACATATAATAGTAATAAAATTTTAAAAACACTAACTCATGATCATTGACCTCTTTAGCTCATGACCAGCTTGCTAGCGCTTATGTGAAATTGTGTGGTCCTCCCCACCTTTCACATACATACATACATACATACATACATACATATATAGATTTTGGATTTATATTAATATTGGTGCTCCGCTCCTATTGGTCTTAACGTGATGATATATGATGGCATGTAGCCTTCCTCGATAAATGGGCTATCTAACACTGGAAGAATTTTTCAAATCGGACCAGTAGTTTCTGAGATTAGCGCGTTCAAACAAACAAACAAACTCTTCAGCTTTATAATATTAGTATAGATTAATTCATTAATATTTGTGACAATAAGTATTCTTAATCCTATAGGGAAAAAATGTATTCTTAAAAGTTTTTACCACCGACGCTCGAATGCCGGAATACCGGACTCAATCTCGAAAACATAATCAGGTATGTTCCAAATTAAAGTGACGGGTGATTCATTTAAAAAATTTGTTTAGGCCAGCTACGATTCAAGAGTTGGAAGTTAACTTTACTCGTGTAATTCGCGAAATACCGGTAGCAATTCTGGAATGAGTGATCGAAAATTAGATCTCAGCGTAGTCGCGACATTTGAATGAAACTATCTTTAAAAAGTAAATGTCAGAGATTGTTCTCTCATTCCGACATCGAATTCTGTTATAAGTATTTCGTTTACAATTAAATAAAAAATCGTTTAAGTGAATCACCCGTTACTAGCTGTTCGTCTTTCAGTCCGCTTGTCATTCCATTTGTAGGAGTATATTAATAATCAAATAAAAGAACCTCTTGACGAGGTAAAAATCAAGTGACGAAAGCATACTTGGAACACACAAAACTACTGATATAAACTTTGTGACGATATATTTATATTTTTCATTTGTATGGTTGGAATCGATTGTAATACGTAATTAAGCGTTCGTCATGTGGCGAAGTAGTGGTGAATTTTCAAGAATATTCTTGAGTAGAGAAATAAATTGATGTCCTAGTAAAAGAGCTGTATTTTATAGTTTAAAAAGTTTAGCAACATGACGAACGCTCAATTACATATTACAATCAATAGAAAAGAAAAGTGCAATATATCAAAATTTGCGCAATCTCGCGAAGTTTTATCACTCCAAATATGAGCACGAAAATTTGGTTTCATTTTTCGGCAAAATCGCAAAATGTACTTTTCAAAATTTATTTTGACCTATATTTTTTTAAGTAGGTATAGTACAGCACCATGCTAGCACCTCTCCAACGAGCTATACACGTTGAAAAATATTAAGCCGTTTGACCACAGTAACCAATTGAAGTTAAAGCTTTTTTTGAGCTCTTCCTGCCAAAATCCACCATTTTGAAACAAAAGTAGAACAAAAGTTTCTTAATTGTTTGTGTACTAAAATCCTGTATCAATAAAATTTTGGTTTTCCAAAGGATTCAAACAAACGAACACACAAACTATTTCATCAACTCGTCAAAAGTTTGTAAAATTCATAACTCTTGAGTAGGTGGATCGATATTTGTGATCTTGGGCTCGAAAATAAGTTTGAAGTGATAGCCCCCCCACGAGCCCCAATACCGCTAAGGGAGGGTATTTTTCAACCCCCTATATTTCGGACTGGGGTGAGCCGATATTATAACATTTTTAACATTTTCTGAAAGTAAGTTTCAAGACAAAAGGTCTATGGTATGTAAAACGTTTCGATCGGACTTACCAGTAAAAACTTCGATATTGCGCGTATAACATAGTGCTCGTGCAGCAGCCACACTGAGATGGGCTTTCGTCACTTGCGTGGACTACCGTCCACAGTGATGCTACGAAACTTTCCGTTCTTAACATTTCGTAAAGGATCGACAAATGTTTCAAATCTTTAACATGATACTCTGTGTCCATTTCCATGGGAAGCCCTCTAAAAAAATCTTTTGCCCGCTTTTTAGTGTTTACGTAAATACAATTTTATTGCAACCAATTATTTTCAATACTTTTATTGCAAGTAGCTGACATAAATGTCGATATAAAACAACTTTCATTTGAATTATCTGAATATTATTATTAAACACACATATAGCTCTTCACGCAAATGTGGGAGAACGATCTTTGTCAGAAGGCCTTGCGATAAAGTTTCATACTTTCTCCTACAAACGTTTGGCAAAGTGGCTCTATTTGGGTCATATATACTAGCAATCAGTTTAATAAATCTCTGTTGGAATCTTCCCTTGACATCTTTCTAGTATTGCTTATGTTTGTTTTATAAATTGTATTTTTTTAGCTGACTCCGCTAGACTGCTTTCTGTAGAACTAATTGCATTCGTTGGTCTATGCGAACAAATTAGCATCGCTTTCAGCATTGGAAGCCAATATTTTGCGCACTTTTCCTGAGAATCGGCATCTACTGATTGAAAATATAGTGCAAAATTGGACATCAATTATCTATCATAAGCCAGAAATCATTCTCCATAACTAATGCCATAAAATTATGTACAGAACAAAACAATTGATTCTCTCTATTTATTTGTTTTTGGGTTATTTTAATTTAAAGCTCTATACCTATAAAAACACACTTTAGCTATAGCAAAAGTCGGCGGTAGGTTTGTATGGGGGCTACCCAAAGAGTGGGCGGGGTGGGCAATATTGATACTCTATTAAACTGCATATTCATATTCAACTGGGTAGCATAAAAATTGGTGCCCAAAAAATGCGCAACAACATACTGTGGCGATGGCTACAGCCAACGTCACAAATTAGTGGTTGCAAACAAAAAAAGTAATTCATTGATTAGTTTTTCTTCGCGAGCCATCAACCCACGGTGCAGCAATCCCTAACTTGATACATTATTAGTTTTCTTTTTGCGACCTATCAACCCACGGTGCAGCAATTCATTACTGCAGTTGTTCATAAAAACAACAACAACGACAAACTGAACAGAATGCAGCAGACGCACAAATAATTGAAAACAAGAGCAACAACAAAGACACAATCTTGTTGTTGAGAAAGTAGCACACAGCGACGGAAGACACAAACCGGTGAGAACCAGAGAGCAGTGGTTATCTACACGTAGAGTAAATTACAATCGAATTTTAATTTCAATTTGGACAATTTCCCAACGTTGTGGCAACGTCAATTCATTCAAATTGAAATGACAAGTCTTGCAGATCACAAATGACAAATGCGGACATCACTTTTGGTAGACCCTTTACAACATAGGCCCAAATTTATGATCGAGCAAGTCAATAAATATGCATAAAACATTAAGATGAGAATCATTCATATTGACACAACATTTTTGCTCTAGTTATGTGATAACGAAAAATTTTTCACTAATTTATCGCATTTAATTTTAAAATATTGTCATGGTTCTCGTGCTTTTGCGATTTTACAATACACGCACGAACCCACAATACACCACCTCAAGTACTTTGTCACCAAAGCAACACCGCAAAGCATACAAAGAGTCGTCCTTCAACCACAATTTCTTACTTATGTTAACATTAGCTCATGTTCTTAAAACCAATTTCTAAATAAACACATAAATGGACATATTACAATTCTATAGAAATAACCTGAAATGGTCTAATGTTGAACGCAAAAATAATGTTGCACAGTAGAATCAATCGAACATCTGAGTCATCTCCACCTGCTGTATCCAGTTAGAATAACATCTTAATCATATTATGACCTGCTCTGAAAAAGCGATTAACTAATATCAAGTTTAATCTACAATATGTAACTAAATAATTTCATCCTTGCCAACCATGCAAAGCCAAACACAAAGAATCACTTCAAATGTTTTAATTAAATTACGCTAAAACTATCGTGACCATTGTTGAACGCTTAATGCATCATTTACTTAATTGAATCATATACGAGCAATATAATAACAGCCGCAATATTATCCACAGTACGGTATATTCGGTCGTGTAGCTTCCAATAACGTACACTGAGACTCTAATTGGCAGATGGTATTGGCTATAGTAGGCTTGGAAGGTCAATGTTGCACACCGTATGTTGCTCGAAGTTGCAAAAAACATTTTTCACAGAACGCTGACTTTCGTAATACAGCTGAATAATTTGGAGACGTTGTTGCAGTGTGACTCATTCCATAATAAATTGTCAAACTTTACTGAATAAAAATAAGATGAACCTCCAAGAATCCCGCAACCGTGGTAGTGCCTACAAATAGGTAAATCGAGGTCAAAAGTCAAACGCATCGCATAGGATGCCTACGTTTTTGTACATGTTAAATGCTGCTTCCATTATTTATCTATTCATACATAATGTTCGTGATTTTGAAGACCCCACTCGTTGAGTTGAATATTTAACTTGTAACTAATAAAAATAAAGATATTGTACTTTTACAGGGTCTACAACTTCTCCTTCGCTTTGATTCCTTCGCATTTTGACATTTCAAAAGAGACCCGAACTTTTATGCAAAGTATAAAAACTCTCCCTATTCAAAACAAGCATTTTTCGAATTTCACATCGAAGTACTTTGTAATCGGAATTGGAATGAATGGTTTTCCAGTTAAATAAAGAAAAACAGCTGCCAAACAAGTTCGGCGCACAAATTGAATTTGCGCGAAACCAAACAGCATATCAAATATATATCCAATACAGCAGCTACGCGCACACAAACATACAGATAGATGTCATTGGAACGCCAAGATAACATCGGCAACAAAATCAACCATGCGTTCAGAAATTTGGGCAATGTATACGTGTTACCTGAGTACCACGGACAACAGTTGAAAAACTCGAACGCTGAAGGAACTGAAAGCAAGCAAGAGGACCAAATAAACGAAGCCCCGGAGAGAAAAAACAAAAAACCTCCAAAGACCACGTAATCTATGCATGTACATGTGCTGTGCTGTACTCTCCGGCCTAATCCACATGTACAACATAATCAGGAGGTGAGAGTTGTCCCATGTAGTTTTTGTGGCGATGGCAACTTTAGATGGACGGATGGCGCAAATGAAAAACAACAAAAACAACAAGCCGCAGGCTGTCACATGTCCTCGTATAAAGTTTCTCCTCTCGGCTGCCGGCAGCAAATGGGGTTGACAGTTAACACGTTGACCACAAACAGCGGATGTCGACGTCAAATAACCCAAAAAAAAAAAAAATCCAGAAAAAAAGAAAGATAAACAAACAAAATGAAAGCTCGTTAAATAAATCAAACAAATATGTACAACAATGACTGCCTCCGGACACACAACGTATATTCCGTGTGTATTTGGCTTTTTGTAGAAAACTCAAAGACCACTCAAAGACTTTTCCAAGTATCGAACTTTAGTAGAGTTTTTCCATTAAAAGGCGGCGACGTACATCATAAATTCATAATACATATCGCCTTTGTCAGAGTTTTGACTGATTATCACACAAATGTTTGTGACAAGCGAACCAAGGCAACGTCCGCACGAAAGTTATATCGAAATGTGGATTGTGTCCGCATACATATACAGTGAGCTTTTTTAGAGGTATATAACTTTAAATTGAAATAAAATAAATAGATAATATTGTGGCATTATGACCGAAACGGTAATGCCATATCTCACGAATTGGGCTCCCAATATTGGCGTCCAAAACTGAAATCGTTGCTTACTTGTACGCTTAGACGAACAATTTCAAGTAGCACAACAGAAAATAGTTCAGCGGTGTCAGATCACATGATCTTGCGGTCTAGGCAATGAGTCTGTTTCTGGAGATTATGTTATAAACAAACTCTTCCCTCAATAAGTCGATGGTTGATGGAAGAAGTACAGCACGCCACAACATGGTTCGATGTTGGGCGCAGTTGACAGTGCATTTTCTTCGGTTTTTGTTTAAGAAGATTGACCAGTTAGTGCGACTAGCCCATAAACCGCATCAAACAATGCAATTGTCGGTAACTGAAAGATCACCATTCGATTTTCGTCGCTCCAAATGCGATAATTTTGCTTATTATGAAAGCTATGGCAAAGGTGACTGCTTACTAAACAAAATATTCCAACCAATCAAGCGACTCTTTATATAATTTAAGCCTTTTTATAAAACTTACATGCTAAAGAAACACCTTTTATTTACAAGTATTTACTTGAATGCCTCTAAACGTGTTTGAAGATAGCCGAGTGGGGTGTCAAAAACGTGACAAAGTTATAAGTCATCAAAGTTTCCTATGTAGTTATAAATTAATATACATCTTATATAATGTAGTTATGTTTATATTTCATATATGCATGTAGATAAATATAGTTAGATATGAAGGTCGAACGCCTTTTGACAAAAAAGTTACCTTGCTTAAATATGGTTTGAGTTGCTGGAATATGGTTCGATTAAGTAAATGATGAATTTAGAGTTCAACAATGGTCACGATAGCTTAAGCGTAATTTAATTAAAACATTTGAAGTGATTCTTCGTGTTTGGCAAAGATGAAATTAATTAGTTATATATTGTAGATTAAACTTGTTATTAGTTTATCGCTATTTCAGAACAGGCCATAATATGATTGAGGTTATCCTTACTGAATACAGCAGTCGGAGATGACTCTGATGTTCTATTGATTCTATTTGATAATAATTTCTTCGCTGAATTTGATGAGGACTATTTTTATTTTCAACATGAATGGCGGAACTTACTACACAGAAAAAATAGAGTCATTCTAAAAATAGGTTTGAAATTTGTATTTTTATCCGAAGACGTTCTTAAAAATTTTTAGTACGATAAAAAATAAAAAATTTCAATTTTGCTTGTTTTCATTTTGCTTTTGCTTTGGTTTTTTAACGATCGAGTAGGCTGGTCACTTTGCAAAAAATTCTGATAAATTTTTCAGCTCGCGAACTCGGCGTTACGGTTATAGGCTTAATAAGAGTCGTGTACATTGAAAAACTAGTATAACGCCTGAAAAATATGAGCGGTAAAGTTAAAGGCAAGTCATGAAAACGACCCTTAGAATAAAAATACTTGAGAGCAAACTAAAATTTAGTCTCTCATCTGCTCTCAACTGATTCCGCATTGCCATGGTGGAACGGAAAAGTGCCGCAT